>SNQJ01S0069954.1:7679-23363 GCA_010110895.2 Picea sitchensis | reverse complement strand
ACAACTCCATTATGTTGAGGTGTCCTAGCAACATATAATTGTCTTTTTATTCCATGCATGTTGCAGTAGTCCATAAATTACTTTGAAGTGAACTCTCCTCCATTATCATATCTCAAGCATTTGATTTTTTAATCCATTTCATTTTCAACCATTTCCTTGTAGTCCTTGAAGTTTTCAAAAGATTCCGACTTATTCCTGAGAAATAAAACTACAGTCATTCTTGTATAATAATCAAATAATAACATAAATTATTTCTCACATTTTAAACCCTTTGTTGTAGTTGGTCCAACTAGATCAATATGCACAATTTATAGTGGTCTTGTCATTGAATATTCTTTTGATTTAAACCCGGTCTTTGTTTTCTTTCCTTATTGAAAATGCTTGCATAAAGTGTTGGTTGGTTTCGTGATCTGTGGAATTTCTCTAACTGCTTCCCTTTTGCTGACTTTGACAAGGTTATCAAAATGTATGTGACCCATTCTTCTGTGCCATAGACAACTTTCATCTTCCTTTCCTAGGAAACACTTTTCATTTCCAATTTCACTTAATACATATATGTTGCTTGAAGTTCTCGCAGCTGTTGTAATCAATTTTCCTGAACCTTATTTTCTTATCTGGCACTTTTTTGAATCAAAAGTAAATTTATGACCTTGGTCACACATTTGACTCACACTTAGAATATTATGTTTCATAGCTTCTACTAGTAGAACATTTTCTGCCTTGGTATTCTTGTTCCCAATTCTGACTATGACTTTTTCAATGATTTTAGTTGAATCATCATTTCTGAAGGAGACTGATCCATCTCTTTCCTTTCTTAATGTAAGAAACCTGTCTCTATCACTTATCATGTGTTTTGAATAGCCACGGTCAACATACCAACCACGTTTATTCTGCTTAGCTTGTAGAGTGAGTGTGCATTCTTCATTGCTATATTGATTTTGCTTTCTTATCCATGTCCTTTTCCGAGGTTCATGTATGTGACTGTTGTTGTTCTATTGTGGTTCTCTAGGAGGGAATTTCATTATGCAATCTTTGGCCATGTGTCCAAAGTTGTTACATTTTTAGCATTCCACTTCAGTTCTCAAAGATTCAAACCTGTTGTAACTTCTTCTCCGTGTTTCACTAGGCCTTCTTGGATAACCCTTTTGTGTATGACTTTCAAATTTGTTTATGTTCATGTTGTCTTCTCCGTGTTTCACTAGGCCTTCTTGGATAACCCTTTTGTGTATGACTTTCAAATTTGTTTATGTTCATGTTGTTAGCTCTGCAATTCACAACTTTATGTCCAAAATTATTACATGCATAACATAAACCAGGAAAGATAGTTTGATACCTGAGAGTTGAAGATCTTCTGAAAGGAGCTACTCTTATGAATTCTTAATCTTCCTTAGGCCTATCTATTTTTGTCAGCCGTTGATTCTGAAATCTGAATCTTCTCGATGGAGGATTTTCCCTATAATTTTCTTTGTAGACCTTCCTATCCCCTTTGATTGTTTTTGCATATCTTTTTGGATATGTTTCTTGTTCTTTTGTTTTGGAGCTTGATCCCTTTTTTGTCTGGTTGTATCCAAGTCTGGGCTTGTCATGATGGGGTTTTTGACTACTAATAATGTCATTCATAACTTTTAAGTTGTTCTGCATATTTTTCTTTTGAAGATCCTTTCTTAATGTGGCAATTTCTTCTTCCAAATTTCCAATGATCATGTCTTTTCCTTCTAGTTTTTTTTTGAGTGCTTCTTCAATTCTTTTATCTTCTTCAATTTGAACCTTCGAATTTGTGATAATTTGTTATAGTTCCTGAGTGTCTTCTTTCTTGTCTAGTCCCACTTGTAGTTTCTTATTTTTCTTATTTTCTCTTCTGATAACTTTTATGGAACACAACAATTCTTCTCGGTAGTCAACTTCTACCTCTTCATATTCTTCTTCAGCCTCTTCATATTCTTCTTCGGAGTCTTCTTTATCAAATTCTTCTACTGCCATGAATAGAACTCTTTCTGTCTCACTGTCAGTGACTTCATCTTCATCTGATGATGAGATGTATGTAATTTTTAAACCTATGAAGTAAAGCAATGCATATAGATTCTTAAGCAAAAATAAATTTAATCAATGGCTCATACACAAAGTACACAAAGATTTTATACCGGAAACCCTCAGTTGGTAAAACCTTTCTTATATTCATTATATCGAATTTCACCATTCACCATACAATATATACAATGTTTTTATGTATTCCATAGATACCAAAACCCTAATCCCTTAATCTGGGATTAATTTAGAAAACCGCTAAAAATAGCAAAAAAAGCCCCAAAAAAACATTTCAGTGCGCTACCCCGAACGTTGCCCGTAACTAGGGGGGCATACCTGCCCCCCCCTGGGACCCCCCTAGAAAAGTGCTCGACGCACAAAACACAAAGAGAACTACTAGAGGGATCATTAGACACAGTTGTCGAATCTGATGTGCCCACACACACACATGCAAAGAATATAAGACATACCCAACACTTTTCTTGAAAACTTTCTTTGTGGTTCTTTTGTCTTTATATGTTTGTTTACTATTTGAGTAACCTTCATCATTTCTCTTTTTCTTATGAGGAAATTTGTTAGAAAAATGACCAATATCATCACAATTAAAACAAATCAAAGGAATCTTTCCTTTATACCTGCCATTGGTTCTCTTGTTCAATCTCCTGACAAAGTTGGCCACCTCTTCATCATCTTCCGAGACGTCACTATTGCTACTATGTTTTTTTTCTTTTTTCCTTCCGTTTTTATTTGACCTTTTGGATGATTTGAAGGTTGCTTCTTTTACATCTGGATTTTCCTGTTCAGTTCTCATTTCATATGCTGTGAAGATTCCATGTAGTTCATCCATTCTTATTGAGTTTAGATCTGCTCTTTCTTCTAGTACTGATATCTTAGGGTCAAATCTCATAGGAAGAGATATTAGTAACTTTTGAACAATTATAGATTCTTTGATTTCTTCTCCCAATCCCAAGATTGCATTTACTATTTCATCGACTCGTAAAATGTAAGCTGCAATGTTCTCATCTTCCTTCATCTTTAGTTGTTTGAACTAACCTCTGTAAGTTTGAAGCTTTGTTGCTTTGACTTTTTAATCTCTTTCATAAATATTTCGAAGTTTGTCCCAAATATCTTTAGCGGATTTACAATATGCAACTTTGGTGAATATCAATTCTCCAAGACCATTCAGAAGTGCATTTGTGGCTTTGGAATTATTATGACTGAGTTTCATAGATTTTTCATTTTTCGGCAGAACTATTGGTGTTGTGTATCCATCTGCAATTGATTGCCAAATTTCAAATCCCCGTGCTTGTATATATGTCTTCATCCTTATGCTCCAAAAGGCATACTTTGTTCCATCAAACTGTGGTATTCCATTTTTATACATGTTGTTGCTCACCATGATTTACCTTTCAGTGGTTAAACTGATTTCTGAAGAAACTTGCTTTGATACCAATTGTTGGATTACTTAGAGGGGGGTGAATCAGTAATAGAGAAATCTAATCCTTTTTAACCATATAATGAAAGTGTTATATCAATGTAGCATTATCATCCAATATTTGCAGATTCAATAAAAAATGAACAAATGAACAATCATACACATACACAGTATACCAGTGTTTTTATGTGGAAACCCAAAGCGAGAGAAAACCACAATTTTTTTTTTCTTATATGTCTTGAAGAATTACATTCATTGGAAGCACCAACTTCCTTTGTTTTCTAGCTGCAACTGGAAGGAGGCTCCAAACCCCTAGCTTCTCAGGATACAACCTGAGGGAATCTCCAACTCCCCAATTCTATGGATACAACCATAAGGAGGCTATAACCCCCTATATTCTTCGGCTGCAACCAGAAGGTGGCTACAACCACCTATCCTTTCCTCGTCCAACTGCCCTGACGTATAAATAGAATGATGGAACCATTGTCACACTATCACTATGAGATACACTATTGTAAACTTGTACCAATCAACATGAACCATTTATCAACCATGCAACAACTGATACCTCAACCTGTAATCCACCTGTACCATAAACAAGTGCATCAACCATGCACCAACCTGTACCTCAACCTCAACCAAAATCCCTCATCAATTTCAACATCCAAATCTAATTTTTAACTCTATAATAGACCTGGTGTATATGATAACATACCTACAAACCTTCCTTAACTTTAACAACAAGATACTAGCATTTTCATCAAACTTTACTTTAGTCTCACATGACTAGTTTTGGATTAGTCAACAACCCTAACTTGAAATAATCATAACTATGTAATTGTAACAAATAAAGATATGAAAATAGTACAAAATGTTCTTCAGTGTATTTTATGCAATTCCTCTAGGTGTCACTACTTGGAACCTCTCATAAAAGGAGTTATAACAAAAATGGCATACCTTGTTGAATTCTGGCTTATTCTAGAGAGCGAACTTGTAGAGTGTGCCTCGCACGGAATATTTGTTGTATGGATATGAAAATTTTACATAGATTAATATAGACTGTAATCTAACCAACGCAATTGGTCTTACTAGATTTGGATTTGTTATGAAGAAGTTATGATGTTTTTACCTGAAACACCTGTTTTAGACTAGTTTCAGGACTAGCCACAAACCCTATTTTCCATGTAGTGTAACTCCAAAAATACAA
Source organism: Picea sitchensis (assembly GCA_010110895.2). Taxonomy (NCBI): domain Eukaryota; kingdom Viridiplantae; phylum Streptophyta; class Pinopsida; order Pinales; family Pinaceae; genus Picea; species Picea sitchensis. Next base: position 18,696 of record SNQJ01S0069954.1, on the reverse strand, counting down.
CGACCCACAAGATGAAATTTGTATCACAACTACTTGGATATGTTTTCTCAATGGCCTCTCAATTTCACTGTCTGAATCATTCTAGAAATTTTTTTTATTGCGAAAATGGTGAGATGACCTGTAAATAACATACCTTAGAAAGCATCATCAAAAGAATTTATCCTCCCTTGAATTTCGGCCTTCTTTACTTCACCTTCCCTCTGAAATTCAGCTTAGATATCCTTTGGTTACCTCAGTTACCTGTAGATATTCAGTTTTCTCAAGTTTGATTAAAATGAGAGATCCTTTCCTTGTATTTATACTCTCCAAGTAGCTTCCTTAGAAGCATCTTTTAGGCCACTTTGTCCACATAGTCACCTATGTACAACTTTCCCCAAATTGCCACTTGTCCATGTATCCAATAGCCACTTGACCACTTAACCCATTTTCCTCATTTTAGGGTTAACCTTCTTATAACCACTTTCCATAATTATAAAGTTTTCCATTTACTTTATTATTTAAATTATCCTTCCTGACTTTGTCACTTCACTTTATTATTTAAATAATCCTCTTTTATTTTCTTAATTCAATTTATTATTTAAATAACTCTCTTTGACTTTGTCACTTCAATTTATTATTTAAATATTTTTTTCTTTGCAGGCACTTTGACTTATTTGACCTTTTGGCATTTCAAGCCAATCATATGAGGGTCCTTCAACTTCATAAGGCCATAACTCTCAAACTGTGAGGAGTTATGTGACGTTCCACATACCACCGGAAATGGCATGAAATGTACTATACATATAGAATAGTCTTACCTGCAAATATATCCAAACGCATACCATTATACATCAAAAAAAATTGTGTCCATTACCTAAACCTTTGTGCTATCGGAATTCGCTACTGAACTTTCTTCAAGGGTTGACATTAATGAAAATCAACCTAATTAATCAAAACTTGTTACCATAGGGACTAATTGTTACATTGTTTTAAAAATCATGACATTGGTTGATTCCCTAGAGTCCAACAAACAATTTTGCAATAAAAAATTGTTTACTTTCAAATATATTTAAAAGACTTCTTCAACGCTTCTTTTCAAAGAAGACTTCTTCTAAAGTCACACTGAACACGTGCTTCTTTTCATGGATACTACTTTCAATGGGAACATGGATAGATACTTCATAATCCTCAATGGATCATATTATTTAGGATTATCTCCCTCCTAATCCTTGCTTCATACATGAATACATGATGTTCTTTTTGAATTATGTAATCATCTCCCTCCATCTAAGAGAGTCCACACTTTTCTCTACATCCTTATTGCCTTTTGCAAAGTGTGACGGGTCTTTTTCCAATTTCCTCTTGATTGCTAACTTCTTTCTATTTTGAATTCTTCTGGGTCTCTTCAGGTTTGATTCTGATTTCATCTTATAGGATAGTTGTTACTTATATAATAGCTTCCACATGAGTTTTTACCAAATATTGTCAACATACTTCATCTTTTTCATGTGTATTGCTTGAATTGTAGTCACCGTAATAGAAATCCTTATCCTTTTATTCTTCCATAGGTATTGTTTCCCTTGAAAATATTTTCTTCTAAGAAATAGATATACATTATATGTACAAGAACTATGTGAACATGATATATACAAGAGTTTTGAAGAATATTCTTACCTTGACTTAGAAGAAGAAGTTTGTTTTATCCTGCTTGACTTTCTTTGAGGGTTCCATTTCTTCGACAACTGTTGCTTCATTTGTTTCCTTCCTTTTCTTTAACTTGGGACAATGGTTCCTGTAGTGACCATATTTTTGATAGTTGAAGCATTGTATCTTTGACATATCCTTTTCTTGATTTGGTCTCTTCCTTGAGCCAAACTTCTTCTTATTCCTGAAATTATTGAACCTTGTTGTGAAAGCTTGATCATCGTATTTCTTTTGGGGTTTCTCTTTTGCATTAATCCTTGATTCTTCTTGTTCGTAGAAAGTCCAAAGTTCTTCAAATGTGGGATACTCCTTTCTTGTGTTCATGCTTGTGGAAAATGCATCCCATGTCTTGGGAAGACCATTGAGTACTATATTTACTAGTTCCTTCTCTGAAATGATTTCTTCAATAGCTTGTAGTTGATCTCTTAACTAAGAGATTATCACAAGGTATGATGTTATGTTGTCATCATCATTCATTTTCATGTCATAGAGATCATTCTTTAGACTCATTAATTGTAAAATGTTTTTGACTGAGAAGAGGTTAGTTAGGGCATCATACATCTTCTTAGATGAGTCAAGATGATAGATGTAGGGTATCAAGTGGTATTTTACAGATTCCATTGTGATACTCATGGAATTAATGTCATTTTATTTGAACTTCTCCATAACTGAAATGTTCTGAGGTTCCTTCTCTTTTGCTTCTTCAAACTGTGGTTCCATGATCTTTCCTTTTGGGGCCTGCAAAACTTTTGGATTTTCATCTTTCGAGGTTAGGGTTTTGGATTTTACTTATGTTAAAAAGGCCTTTTGAGCCTCATTGTAATAATCATATTCTTGCGAATGTGAGTAGCTGGCATGTCTCTTCTCAGAGATAAGATTCCACCATTCTAGCGAGTCTTTCACTCTATATTTTACAGTCTTTGTACATTTTTGTTCATTAATAGAAATCGTATTATTGTAGCTCTGTGTTTATGATTGCATCTTTGATACATTTATGTTATAGTGTTGGATATATGAGATATCTCTTATATTTCTTTATTATATCTTCGCTCTCATTTTGTGCCAAAAATAATCCGAATCATTGGAGTTTGTATTCCTCCGAACCTTTAACTCTTTAAAGGGTTTTATTCAACACTTAGTTGGATTTCAGATCTATGCACCCCTTGCAATAAACCTTTACACACACTTCTGTGGGTAACCTCTCGAGCTACCCCTCCTAATTTTTTGGTTCAAAAACTCTACTGACGCACTCCTTGCGGATGATATGTAGGCTCGACATACAATTCCCACATTATCTCTCTTGAGCTCTAAGTGGAATCAGACTATGTCAATGCACTCCTTGCAGACAATACACACTCTTTGTGTAAGCTCAAGGAAGAGAAACAAGTGAAACATATCTAATGTTTCATAGATTCATACATTCATGAAACACAAAATAAGAAAGAAGATTAAACAAAAACAACACCTCACATTTGGATCAATATCTCTCTATTATCTTCATTTAAATGTAAATGGCTACAGCTATGAGAAAACAATAACTAGAATTTGAAATCTCCTACTAAATTGTAGCTACCATTGTATCCAATAGCCTAATCTCCAGAAGCCTCATTTGGGCATACAACACCTCTACTTATACCAGAGGGCTCCTAGGGTTCCCCCTGACTACCTATCTTCTTGAAGTAAAAACTAACTACCACTTAAGCTCCGTTACATTAAATTCTAAGAGTGAAACTCCCAGATCTCTCATGATCATTTAGATCTTATTCAGTTTTCAATTCATTCAAAAAGATTTGGAGGAAACACTAGAGTTCAATATTCCAAAATGATTCAAAAGGTGCGCTAGGGTGCTGAGTTGTCTCTCCACGTGTGATTTTCTGATGATTCTCCTGCATCATACTCCCCTGGGAAAAAATTCATGGACTCTTGTCCATGAGCTCCTACACTGACTTTCCATGCTTCTAGATATCAACTTCATTTACCCAACTGGAATCTACTATTGGGTGTCCCTTCCACTTTACCAAATACTCAAAGTATGTCTTTCTCTGGGTCTTCTTGTCAATCCTCTGATCAATGATCTTTTCCATCTGTGGCTTTTCCGCTACAGGAATCTACTTCTCCCACTGAATTTATTTCTGGTCTCTCGATTATTTTGTGTCATTTTCCCTGTAAGGATACACCCACATCCTCCAGCAGCTCTATCTCATAAGCATTGGCACCAAAATTCTTTAGGATCTTGCATGGTCCTATCTTCTTCAGCTTCAGTTTTTTATATGTCCCTATTGGGAATCTCTCCTTCCTGAGATGTGCTAAAACTTGATCTCCTACTTCAAATTGAAGTTCTCTCCTATGTTGGTCAACTCTTTGTTTATACTCTCTACTACTATTCTACAATTGTTCCTTAATATGATTATGAAGCTTCTACATTTCTGCAATGAAGTCTTCTGCTCTGACGCTTATGAATTCATTATGCTCGAGATCTCTTAATTTTGATAATCCTCTTGGATTCATTCTATAAACTATCTGGAATGGGCTCTTTCCCATACTTCTGTTTACTGAGTCATTGTATGCAAACTCTGCTTGTGACAGAATTTGATCCCATTGGCTATGATGTTCAGTGACCAAACTCCTCAGCAGATCTCCTAAACTGCCATTCCCTTTTGTCTCAGGTTCCGCAACATCCTAAACAAATTTTTCTGATAGTCCTTGGGTATGAACTTATCCTTCAACTTATATACCATTATGTCCCAACTCTTAATCTTTTTCTTACCTTTTCTTTGTTTGTCAGCCTGCAATTCACCCCACCATAGCGCTGCATGTCCTTTTAATTTGGTGACATCATGTCTCACCTTCTTCTCCTCATCGACATCTTCATAGTCAAAGTACCTGTCCATGGACCTTATCCAATCCAACAACTCTTCAGCATCCAAGTTTCCTTCATACATTGGGATCTCTATATTTGCTCTAGCTCCCTATTTGACAATCGCTTTCAACAAGCGTTCCTCGGTATCATTTTCCCCTGCAACTTCTTCAACCTCTGTTTCTTCGATTTCTGCATCATTGTCATCTCCAACATCATGTCCTCTTCTTTGCGTTGTATCCATTACATCCAACCTTGCGTGAAGTTCCCTCATTTCTCTTTCTACAACTCAATTTTCTACAGGTGGCTCTACACGTCTTCTAGGCGACATTTTATTGATGTATCTGATACCACTTGATGATATCAACCTACTTCTTTGTCTCCTCTGCCTACAGAAATCAATTATGTGGCTATGATACCACTTGATGGTATCCAAGTATCTCCATTGTCTATTATCCACTACCTGAAAATAAATTCAGGTTTTGATACCACTTGATGAAGACCCCCCTTTTCTCCTAAGGGTTCCATGACCTCCTGGTCTTGGATATCCAAATTCCCAAGCCGAATTGTCTCTTCGGGCCTTCAATAGACCCTAAATGATAATTTCACATGTGATGTCACCTGTAGGTTCGAATTTCTCGCAACCACTATTTTCCGGTGCTTTGGCAACACCAACTCGCGAGCATTAGCTCCCATGCTAGACTCCCTTTCTTCTAGGTGACCAAGGCTGTGACTTCGGTCCAACTCCTTCATGACTTTAGGCATCGATGATTCCATAACCTCCACCCTTCGTTCCTTCCGAAACACTTTCTTCCAAATTCACGGATTTCTACAGCATGTCTTCGTGGATTCGACGATCCAGTTGTACTTTGGGTTTCACGAATAATTCACTCATCCCACACTCAACTCCTCCGGACCTCTATCTCTTAGATTTTATAATATGCTGCCATTTTTCCTTTTTGCAGCCAACGGTTAGGATCCCTTCATGACTTCGCGACTTTGGCGATCTCGCTTCTTAAACACTTCAAATACTATGAACTTAGAAATGTCGAAACGCTTCACGGCTATCCTCCATGCAACTTCTCTAGATATGACAGTATGGAATGATTTTGATCCCTCTAGAATAGATCTTACTCATTGATTTTGGGAAACTTTAAAGGAATCCTCCCTTTGAAGATTTCTCTTGTTTACTCTTCGGAGTTTGTCTTCCTCCGTACCTTTAACTCTTTAAAGGGTTTTCTTCAACACTTAGTCGGGATTTTGTATTTGCACATGCCTTGCAATAGACCTTCACACACACTTCTGCAAGTAACCTCTCGAGCTACTCCTCCTAAGTTTCTGGTTCAAAATATCTGTCGATGCACTCCTTGAAGATGATATGTATGCTCTACATACAATTCCCACATTATCTCTCCTGATATCTGAGTGTAATCAGACTATGTCAATGCACTCCTTGCGGACAATACACACTCCTTACGTAATCTTGTGGAAGAGGAACACATGAAACATATCTAATGTTTCACAGATTCATACATTCAATAGTATAATTCATACATTCATGAAACACAAAATAAAAAAGAATATTAAACAAAAAAAACAACACACATTTGGATCAATATATCTCTGTTATCTTCATTCAAATGTAAATGGCTACAGCTAATAAAAAACAATAACTAAAATTTGTAATCTCCTACTAAATTGCAGCTACCATCGTATCTAGTAGCCTAATCTTCAACAACCTCATTTGGGCATACAACACCTCTACTTATATCAAAGGGATCCTAGGGTTCCCCCTGACTACCTATATTCTCGAAGTAAAAACTAAATACCACTTAAGCTCTATTACATTAAATTCTCAGAGTCAAACTCCCAGATCTCTCTCGGTCATTCAACTTCCAAGCGTTTAGATCTTCTTTAGTTTTCAATCCGTTCAAAAAGATTTGCAGGAAACACTAGCGTTCAAGATTCCAAAATGATTCAAAAGGCATGCTAGGGCACTGAGTTGTCTCTCCATGTGTGCTTTGCTGATGATTCTCCTACATCAATAACTAAGAGAAATTCCAAGACAAAACCAAAATTTTCCAATTGCAGTAGTTGCAACTGCAGCTCCTCTCCAAACTTGTGCACCACTGGCCTTATGCAGTTGTGAGAGGTAAGGTGAAAAATGAGCTCTAGATCCCTCTTATTTATAGTCTTCCAAGTGACCTAACTGGGCAAACTTCTACTTTTGGAGGATAATAACTCAATAATAAATATTCTCTTGAGACGACTTGCCTCATAGGGTTATTATCCAACGTTTTAGGGTTTCTCTTGCTTCCCGAAATATTATATTCTTGTCAGGGTTACACGTGGAGGTTAATACCTCCCATAGCTACCATAATATCAACATAAGGTAGGATAGTGATCTTGAAGTACAAATATGAGACCTAAATTCAATTGAAATCTTGTTTCACAATTCTTTTGAATGCAACAACACATAGGGCTAATGTAATCAAGTGGCAAAGGTGTCTCCAACTATGGGTATAGTTGAATCTCCTTGTTTACCATGATTGAAGGAGAAAAAATAACCCATATGACTTAAGGTTGGTCTTCTTTCCTAATAAAATCCTCCCAAAGGTTGATTATGCAGTTCTTTTAAGTGATCATTATTCTTCCATACTTCATCCTTAACTTCCTTATATTCAAGTGCCAAAGAAAAGGAGAGGATTTCCTAACTACTCAAGTCTTCATCCAACTTGCTTGCATATTCCTTCTTGGGTTGATTAGGGTCTTTAACATTATATCTTCTATAAGTTTCCCTATCCAACTTCACAAAAGTGTCATCACGATGGGGATAGTAGCATATGCAAGGTCCATTTGCAAGGATCCCCCTAAATGAGCAGTGAACTTCCTCAACAAAAGCATCCCCCAAGAGTTTGGGATATCAACGACAACATCTGTCATAACCACGACATCCAGATATATATTCAATCTTACAACCAAATTATTTATCACACCAAGCACTTCTACCTCTCTCCTATCCATGGCACAAATGTTTTGGTATGGTCTTGTTAACTCGAGGACTAATTGTTGCATTGTTTTCAAAGGCATGACATTGGTTGATGCCCTAGAGTCCAACAAACAATTTTTTAATAACAAATTGTTTACTTTCAAAGATACATAAAACAAGCCACTTCCTCCATTCAATCCTCCTTTTCCCACAATTTTCAAGATTACAGATGTATTATCAGAGGACTCTTCCTTTCCTTCACCTAATCCCAAAATTTGTTTGATTTTCTTTCGTTGTGATGGTATATTTTCAAACTCCAAGAAAGGGATAGAGATATGGGATTTGGAAAAGTAGGATTTCAAATCAATATTGATATCTTCACAAGTAGCTTTTGACATGTCCAGAAAATCGCTTGAAGTCTTTGTTGGATTAATTCATTGGTCTCTTTGTAACATCACTTGGGGTTGTAGATATTGGGCCATTTGAGGTTGTGGAATATGAGCACTTGGCTGGGTTAGAGTCTCTTGGGGTTGAGGTTGAACTTGTTTATCCCTTTGTTGATAAGTGACCCAGTCATTTTCTAGGATTATCCTCTTTATTTCTTCCTGAAGGGGTTTAGGGGCTAGAGCTCTGGAAATATTGGATTGATCAAGGTCCCTTTCATTTTCCCATTTAACTTGTTCATCAGGAGAGTTGGAGAAAACATTAATCTCATTGCAAAAATAACCGACATAGTTGATAGAGTTTCTTGGCCCATTATTGTAACTCTCACTTACTAATCTAATATATTCCTTGGAAACCAAATAAGTGTCTTGTTTATGCAACAAATCACAAGGTTTACACCATGGAAAAGGCTCTTCTTATATTGCATTGTTTGCCTCTAAGGGATTGGGAACATTTTTTTCTTGATCAAGTTGAACATGTCTGGTTCTATCCCAACCACCTCACCCTCTAGGTTAAAATATATTTTGATGGGCTTGCCTTTCCAAATGGAGTATCTTGTTTTTCATAGCTTGATTTTGTTGTTGGAGGGTTTATGTTTGTTTAGAAAAATGGCTCCCATCATCTTCATAACATCAACCAGAAAGGTCATCATCTTAATCTCAGAACTTGTAACATTGAAAATATTCTTCTTAGGTTCACTCTTAGTCATGGAAGAGCTTGCTTGGTTGAGTCTTCCAGAAGCAGTAAAATTCTTTTCAACCTTACATAGTCTTAACTAGAACCATCTACAATCTATTTTGCAACATTTTGAAGTAAAATTTTTCCAAACGTGCCACAATGACAAATAGGTGCCTTAAATGGTTCCAACGATCTTATGGAACTATTGAATGTTGCCTCCTTTCTGATCAGTGTTAAAGGATTTCTTAGTTGCATAAAATTGTAGAAAATAAGGTGCATATGTGATGATAATATATATGTTGTTTTGGCAATGTTTTGTACTTTCTTTCTCCATATATTCCCTAGAAACAAATTGAGGCTTAATATGTGCTAGTGACCTTACAAAATTGCAAACATATTTCAATTCATTTTTACTACATGAGAGAATTGTAAGAAGAGGAGTAAATCAAAATGTAGTTTTGAAAGACTCTAGAGAAAATCGTGGACATTTATTGGAGTATTAATTAGAGTAAATGAAATTATTCTCACCACAAGATCCCAATCACTCCATTGATGAAGATTCATCCGCTAGCTTACTTAGATGTCCCCTTCCACTTTGTTGTAAGATTATACACTATACCATACTCCCTTAATATGTTCAATATAAGTTTATCTCAAAATAATTCCAAATTGAAGGTTCTAAGTAGAGATGTACACTCTCCGAACTTAATTGATCCATCTATTACAACCAGAGGATGAGATCTTACTCAAAATTTCTTATAAAATAGTTAACATGGTCCATAATGAACAAGGCTTTGTTGGTGTAACCTTTTAAAAGAATAATCCTTACATGACTCTCTCCTATAAAGGTCTTTATTCTCTCCTTTCACTAATGGAAAACTTCATAATCTATATTCCTATGAGCTTGAATGAGTTGTCATCCTTCCAACACCATTGACATAGATATAGATTTCCAATCTCCAAGTTGCTTACTAGCAAACCAAATATCCACCTAATTGGAAGATCTTCTTAAAGTGTAAAAACTTGATCGTTTCCAATTTCATAAATGTAATGCTTCCTTTAAATATTATATTTTCCCGTCTATTTCTCATGAAGAGTTGTTGTTAGATTGTCTATGTCATTGTTAGATATATAACATACAATCAATCTTTCAATATGTATTATTTCATGTGTTAGACAAAACAAAATCGACATTTCTCTTATGTTTTGACCTTGTGATATGAAATTCCATATTTTCAATTTCAAAATAGAATAAATAAATAATTTATATTCCCCATGTAATTCCATGATGGCTGATGAAAAGACTATTTAAGTCCTTATATATATATATATATAGATGCGGATAAGTTTCTTTATATACATACATGGAGAGGATGATAGAGGGGGTTTGGCTAGATATGAGACTAGCATATGCATAGATTAGGTCACATTAAAGAGATTTATAGAAACTTGGTAGAGTCTCAATTATACATCTACGTATCATCACCTATTTAATGTTAAAAATAGACATTTGGAGTTTTCCACATGGTAGAGACCATGTAGTAGATTCTAAATTAGTTCACATCGCACATGTTGAATATTTCTTGCTTTCATGTTGATTATTTGATAGGTAAATGACACTTTCTGTCATGTGGTCCACACAAAAATGAAGAGGTAAATGTTGGATACATGTCATCTATATGTCATTTTAGCATCGGGTAAGTGATGAATATGCCAAAAAAAAAGGGTCATAATTTCTTATGTGTAAGATGCTGAATATTCTATGACACTTAGCAAATGTATATTAAAATCACGAATGACACTAAATCAACATTTATAATGTTGAACTCACATTGAATTATGTTGAAAAATGGGTTCAAATATAGTAGTGATGGCATTACACAAAGGGATTGGCCAAAATTCTTCAAATGTACGGAGAGCAATTTTCTTAGGTATCAATGCCAAAAAGGTAGAGTTTAATGCTCCTAAAACCTAGCTTTGAACTCTAGATTCTTCCAACACTCCTAGAATATCCTCCTCTATGAACTCTAGATTCTTTGAGAACTCCTAGAATATCCTCCTCTATGAAATCATAGGATCTCATATAGAACTTGATGGGAAATCCTTCTAGATCAAGGATCTTATCTTTTTGGAAGGAAGAAAGGACATCCTTTAATTCTTCTTTAGAAATTACCTCCACCAAACTATCATTTTGATCCTCTTGGACATTTTTCCAATATATAAATGACTAAAAACTATCATTTTAATGCTCTTGGACATTTTTCCAATATATAAATGACTCAAACTGTTATAAAGTACATATTTTTATTGTTGAAAGACACATTATTTATTAAAATTAAGTATAATTGTTATCTTTAACTTATTGA
>SNQJ01S0069953.1:19234-38818 GCA_010110895.2 Picea sitchensis | reverse complement strand
TATTTAACCTTAAACCCTTATCTGATGGCTATGCATTGAAGATGCTGGCATATTCTTAGTCGTCCTCCAAAATCAATGGGTCAGATTTATTGTTCATAAATTTCTTGCATTTATCAAGCATGGATGATTTTAGGGGCTAAATTTCGCTCATGGGCTAATTTTCCATGGTTTTTCGAAAAACGAGATTCACTATTTTAAAAATGATTCGCCCAAATTCTATAGGATAAAATTATTTTACCTTAAAAATCGCCTTTACCTTAAAAATCGCCAAAAATTTATAAAAAAATATATAAAATCCTTATAAATTTGAATATTTTTACAAAAATATCGCCAAACATTTATAGTTGGCATATGAAGGATTAGTAAGATTAGCCAATGTTTCTACATTTTAAAATAAATTTCCATCCTTAAAATCATCCCTATTATCAAGGCATCCGTTAACATGTTTACTTTTTAACATTTACCTAATCACATAAAAAAAATTGTTGTAAGGATATATAATTACCACGTTTAAATGATTAAATAGGATTAAACCGTGGCATCTAAATAATTGTCCACAACTGCCAGCCACGTTTCGGCGTTCACCAATGCTATGTACCTTTCGGCGTTAACCAGCCGCCAACCACTTTGCAGTTGTGCTAGTTTATTAAAAAACTAATAATCTAGACTAAACTTAATCCTAAGCTTCAATCGCTTTAATCAACACTTCAATTTATTCTTGGAAATTAATATTATTATTAGTGTTAATTAATTAGGCACTAATTTACTTAATCCTTCCTATTAATTTAATTATTATTATTTTTATTTTTTTCTCCAAGGCACATACATGGTGCGTTGGTGTTTGGTTGTTTCTTAAGGCTTAGGTAGTGGGTGGTGGTCAGGGGTTCAAAACCCATAGACTCCATATCACCCCTCCTTTTGTAATTTAATTAATTTTTTTTTTTATATAGTAAGCTTAGCATATATTATTAAATTTAAATAATTTAAATAATTATGAGTTTTAGGTAATTAATTTAATTTAAATAATTTAAATTTTCGTAATAGTATTAATACTTTTTTTTTATAAATTAATAAAACTAAACATTAATATTACTTAAAAAAATATATAATAATATAATTATAAAAAAAAGTCTTACCTTCAGTTTGGCGAGAGTTTAATGTGCTTCGTGGCATTCGCTGGCAGCCTTTAAGGTTGGGCTTCTGGCATGAGGCCCACGTGCCCGGTGGGCATGGAAGCGGTGCCTGCACACTGGCGAGCAAGACTTCCATTACCATTGTTGTTGTGTTCTCCGAGAAATTTGCAGTGTAGGAATATGTTGGGTTTCTGCAATTAGAAAACCTGTTTGTGTGTTTTGTTCTGGGCTCTCCAATTGCTAATTTTCAGATACTTGTTCTTGCATATAGAATTTTAGATAAGCTGTATTGTATATGATTATATGCAGGTTTTCATGTCTGTAGAAAGGCTTATTTGGGGATTTTGGCTGAAAGAAGTGGTGAGAAGTGTGTTTGTGGTTCACGTTTGTTCAGCCGTCCTCTGATATATCTTCAGCCTTACATGTATTTTCTGGTATAAACATATTGTCATCTGACTCTGAATTTATTAGCTGCGTCTTTCTAAGGTTCGAAAGTGGGATCTCCTCAGCTTCAGAGTTTATTTTCATGACAAAAAGAAATCTATATTCATAGTCGGTTGCCTATACTTCATCGCGATGTGAAGTCCAAAAATATCCCTTTGGAATCCAACTTTGAAGCTTGTGTTATAGATTTCGGCATAGCCAAGCTCTTGCATCTGACTTACCAACGTAAGACGACAATCCAAGAGAAACCAAGCTTGCTCAGAAAACGTCCCAGGTAATGAGAGTCTTTGTGGGTAATTTTGTCAAGTATAAATTGTTCATGCATTCCAGATACTAGCTTTCTGTTGCTAGGCATGGATATATAAAGTTGCGCTTAAGAATCTCGGGTAGAAAAATGGTACTTGGTTGATATAGAGTAATTTTAGTCGAAGCTTGTGTTACTTGCCTGGTGTTTTTTGGGCATTGTTGAACAAAGTTTTTAGATTCTGTATGCAAACGTAGATAATTCTTACATATCTGTAAGTGGGTATATTGTTTAGGATTTCCTGAGATTTGTTTGCAAAATGGGCTCTTCTCTGTTATTACCTACTTCATGTTAGAATGCTTGATGCATATTTCGAAATTTCCCACTCTAATGCATTCATAGACTGCAAATTCGTGACAAGAAATCTTACACATGTTCTATTTACTGTATAATTGAACAAAAAATTTATCTTTAGAAACATTATTTCTTTCCTCTAGCTTTAGACAACACTCTAAAGGATCCTTTTTTTTTGGTTGGTAAATGGGCCTTTGTTAAGGAAGTGGGCTCTACTCTTCTTACTGAAGAGTATGAGTGATGCAGCATGTCTTCAGGGGGCCTTGAATCCAGGTCCTTGATCACAACCTGCTTGACTAGCATCGTATTATATTAGTATCAGGTCCACATATTTTTCTGATTAGTTTCAGAGGTAACTAATTACAATGTTCCCATCAGGATAATTCATAAGATTTATGAGGATTTGCAGGTCGCTCTGACCTGCATCCCTTTCTGGATTGTACAAAACAAGATGTTCTTAATTCAAGTCTTTTGATTTTTATATTAGGCCAAATTTTATAGTTGTTATTGTGGGTTTTAATTCTTGCTCAACACATTATTTCCATACAGAAAGCTATGGACAAGAATACTAATTTCACCAAGAATTGTTTCCCAGATGGGTAGGGTATTCTTTTTCTTCAGGGAACGCAGAGGGGTTGCAGATCTCCCATGCCATGTTGAGAACATGGCTTCCTAATAAGCATGGTGTTATGTTTGAGGGTCTTGATCTTTCCCATGTCAAAATAAAGAAACCAGTCTAGTCTTCTTTTTTTTTAGCTCAATTGCGGCCTGGTCGCACATATGTGTGATAAGAAGACAATTTTCTTTCACAGAACAATGTCAACAAGAGAAGGCTTTTCACAGGTAACCTATATTTCCTGCCAATCCAAAACAAACTCATAGCAATGTCTGTATTGGTGTACTTGATTATAAATAAAGGGGATAAGAAATGTGAAGCCCCCAATTTGCATATATTATGCATATAAAATTGATAATTATGTACTAACGTAGTGTCAAGATAGGAAAGGGAATGGGAACATAACAAAAAAAAAAGGGTCTCCTCGCCAGATCTGGTAACATAGGTTTGATTGTTTTGTGTAGGGATGATTTGGAAGTGCCTTGGATCTCTGGGATCATTATGAGCAAAAGCAAAACCTGATACACTGCTATTGAAAATCAATAAATGGCTGGTGCAGATCTCCCAATCCACGGTGAGAATATTGGTGTTACTGCTGTGTCTTCCTATTTTTTTATCAAGTTGTGGGTGGTCTGTAGGCTAGAAGACGCGCATGCGAAGCCTTCTCTATTTTGAGTGTGTTGAAATCAATTTCTTTTCTTGTTCTGCTTGTGTGCATGTGTTAGTCTTAGTGCTAGATTCTGAGCTTTCTACGTTGAAACTGAGCTACTACTTATACTTGCTTTTAAAGTATTGAGTTTTCCATTTTTCGCTTTTATTATTCAGATATCTGATTTCACTATATGCATACTTTTATTTACTGCAATTGTTTTTAATGAAATACAACGATTAGATGAGCGCTTCTTTGAAAACTTGATATAAGAATCCATAGAGCATATTTGATATTTTAACCGGGAATTGTTGATTTTGGCTTCTTTGTTCAGATTTTATCCATACTTGTAACAACCCTAGTAGTTAAAATTTGTGTTAAAATTCGTATTGCATTTATTTATTTTATTTTTATTTTTATTAAAATTTATGTGTTTTGTTTGCAGGGTAAGCGTGGCTGGAGTTAGAGCTTGGAGTTTTGGCCCTTAGGGCTTAGATTTATAAAAAATTTGGGTGGGTACAATTCCATTACTAAATCGGGTACGCGGGTAGGTAGGTAGGTAGGCCCTTGGTTCCAGATTTTGAACCAGGAGCTCTGATACCATTTGTAGTGGTTGTATTATTTAACATCAATTAATTCTACAAACATAACAGTAAAATTAAAAAATTCCTTTAATTGAGCACATTTGCATATAAATTTATCAACAAATAATAAAATTTTATAGCAAAATAAAACAAATACACAATTTAAATTACCTGGGTCTAATGCTAACCCTCTGTTTGTTCGCTTTCCTTTTTTACCACTGCTGAACTGTGTAAACACTGCCCAAAACTTGTTCCACCCTGCCAACTAAGACAGCTTCCTAGCTCCAGGATATCATATGGATATCCTGACCCCTGTGCCCAAAACCTCCAACAAACCGGTGCTTGTACTGATCCAATCCAACTATAGAACTCAACTCCCCTCTCTACAATCCAAGAGAAACCTCCAAGAAAAAAAATGATAATCCTGTAGAATAATTCCCCTTCGTAAACCTCCTTCCCCTCCATATCCTTCCTTCACCACCTCTTGCATTTACTTCCTTACCTACGCATAGTTAATGCCCCTTATCCTTTCATTTATTATTTTATCTTTTCGTAATTAATATCTTATCCCTTTCCATGTACGTAACCTTTTTAACAATATAATTTATTAACCCCCTTTTGTTTCTTTACTTAATTAATTAATCCTTGACAATCATGAACAAGTAATTAATAATAATTAATTAGTTAAATTTATTTAAGAAATAATTATTGTTTAGCTAACTTTTAGGACAGTTAGATTATTAAATTAATTACAATTAATAATCCTATACATCTATTTAAGCAGGGTCGTTACACCGACGCAATAGAAGGATTAAGGACTGCAGAAATGGCGGACGCAATAGAAGGATTTATGGGTTGAACATCTCTTTGAACATATTGACGACACGACAACTGTCTTGGAAACACTGACTCAACAACAAGGATCACAGATCAATTTGTAATATTATAAAAGAGTATGATCAAGACGAGTAGATTTTCCAACCTAGACACAAGGTGAGTGAAAGGGTGTCATGTTAAAAGGTGACTCTTTCATAGAATACAGGTTTATACGCATTTCTTTCCCAATTTTTCCCCCACCATTTCTGGCGAGTACCTCTTTATTTTTATGCAAGCTTGAGGAGGATAACATATGCTTGTAATGTAAGATCATCCTTCAGACGAGTCCTTCGGAGTATGTTTAACGAACCCTAAGAAGGAGTGGTTCGGTCCCATATGGGCCTTTCGGTGTTTGTTTTACGAGTCCAAAGAAAGAAAACTCAGGGGTTTTTCATGTTTATAGAGTCTGAAAAACACTTAAAGAGAACTCTCTCAGTTCCTTTTTCGTAAAGTAGTCTGATGAGACTAAAAAAGAGATGAACTATCGCTCAATAGATGTGCTTTCTAATACTTTAATGAGAGTGAAAAGAACAAGATCGGTCGACAATCTTTTCATGTTTAGAGAGTCTGAAAAGAGCTTAAAGGGAACTCCAGGGGGTCCCTTTTTCATATAACCTTTACGAGTCCGAAAAAGTGATAAAAGTATACTCAGTTACATTCTCACGTATTTACGAGCATGAGAAAGAACAAATACTAATCTCATCAACCTATTCTCATGTATTTACGAGAATGAGAAAGAAAAAATACTAAGCTCAGGATTATTTTCATTTTTACGCAAGCTTTAAAACAAAACAAAACTATGCTTGGGATGGATTTTATTTTTACACAAGCTTAAAAACTAAACAAAACTATGCTTGAACCTGGCTTCATTTTTACACAAGCTTGAACTAGAGGAAACTATGCTTGAGGTAGGTGGTTTCATTTTTACACAAGCTTGAACCATAGAAAAATATGCTTGGAGTAGGTGGTTTCATTTTTACACAAGCTTGAACCATAGAATACTATGCTTGGATTTCCCAACACATTATCTAGGAATGGTTGGTACTTAGCCCCTGGCTTAAGAAGTTAGCCGCTCAACTTCAACATGAAGTCCAGAGGCTGAGGCAAATGCCCCCCAATCTTTGTTTCATCCAACTGCAAAGGAGAATGAAAAGAAGCTTCAAATACTAGACAAAGGACTTGACTCAAACAGAGAGGGGGCACAAACTATTTCATTTTTTTAACGAGCTTGACACAGGAATAAGAAGTATGCTCGTGAATCTAGGTTCAATCCCTAGACCTATGTTTCATTTTTTAACGATCTTGACACAGAAACAGGAACTATGCTCATAAGCTCTGTTTCATTTTTTAACGAGGTTTCCACAGAGATGCAAAATTTTTCCTCGTAACTGGTTTCATTTTTTAATGAGCTTGAAATCAGAAAACCATGTTCAAGGCTGGTTTCATATTTTAATGATCTTGAAATCAGAAAACCTATGCTCAAGGTTGGTTTCATTTTTTAATGAAGAGGGTAACAATTGACCAGTTTTAGAGATTGTTTGAGAAGGAAAAATACAATGACAAAATTAAAGATAAATAAAAGGCTATGAAAGAAGAAAAGTTAGAAAAAAAGAGACACCAACCTAAGGAGGAAAATCAAAGAAGGAAAGTCGAAGAGGAAAGAATCAAAAGATAAAATGAAATCAAAGTAGAACATGCTACCCTCCAAAAGAAGAAATTTGAATAAGAAGAGGAAAATATATTGTCCATTAAGGTGTATTCTAAGAGATTGGACAATGAAGAAGATGCCAAATGAGTATCTGATGAGGTCGAGGCTCAAAGAAATGTAGAATAGTTTTTGAAACAATAGAAATTGGGAAAACTCCAATCACCCCATCAATGTCCAACCTGGGCATTGTAAATGTTCCACCTCGAGACTTCACCCCCCTCAATATTGTTATGGGGGATTCCTCTTTCTCCTCAAAATATTTGAATTTCAAATGAAATGTAGTGGCCATCGGAGACTATTATGATGATGATAGAACAAAAATCATTGAGAAGATATCATACAAAAGAAAAATAGGGGAATAGGACCAGTTCCTTAAGCACGACCAAGAATAGGATCACAAAGTTGGAAATCGAATTGAAGAATGTAAAAGATGAGCTCACTTCAAAGTTCAATAAAACCATGAAAGTGGTTGATTCTCTCAATGAAGAACAACTAAACAAATCTATGCAAACACAAATAGATGATATGAATGCTGATTTTGAGAGAAAGATGTAGACCCAACGACACACCCATGACAAAGAATTGGAATTGGAAAGACAAAAGCTCAAAATGGCCCTGGAAGAGAACATGACATCAACACTCACTATGGAGATTATTAAGGACCAATAATTAGAGATAAATGAGAATCTTGCAATAGAATAGAAAGAATTCCTCAATCTACTCAATAACATACAAGTTGGTCAAGATTATAAACTCAGGCTACATGATAGGTTAATAGAAATTCAAGGACAATATCAAGAATCCAATGAGGCACTTGATAAAATTATTAATTGGGAAGAAATGAATAGAGCACCCCCTACTACACTACTAATGTATTATATTTAAGAAAAACCCATATATCATTTTTTGTTCGACACTTGGAAACCCTTCTTAAGGAATGTACAGGTTACCCAAAAATAATCAAATAATGCCTGCATGGAGCTATGGAATAACTCAAACTATCTCATGAAGTAATTTTAAATGAATCCAATGCTCTCCATTGATGAAGTAACACCTTCCACTACAAGAATCATTAAGGTGGAAGAGCGCAAGAAAATTATCCAAGTAAGCATTCAAAGCTTAAATCAAATTAAAAAAGAATCCCTAGAGGAACACTTGTTAATACCTTCCTGGCTCATCATCAAGATCTAACAATTTGTTAAAAGAAGGAGGGCCATATAACTAAATTTTTGCAAAGAGAAATACCAACCCTTCCCATTCTATTCCACAAATTAGCAGTCCCTTATCCAGTGATTTCCATCCACCTTATTCTAAGCACACTGGATCATGATAGTACTCATCGTGCCTCCACTCATCCTGATTTCTCATTCTCCTTGCCTAAACCCCTCATATTAACCCTCCTAGAGGTTAACACCATTTTGAGGAAATCCCTGGATCGTGTAAACTACACCTTAACTAGAAAAATGAGTAGACATACGAGACAACTTCCTATTGACTATTCATTGTCTTAGGTGTAGGAAGATCCTCATGGTGAATATACCTTATTTATTTATCCTTATGCATATTAAGAAATTACCTTTGTCCAAACCCCCAGATATTGCGTACCTCAAGACACACCAGGTTTTGAAGAAACCTCCAATTTTTACCTTCAACATTGCATAATCGTTGGTGGAGTTTGTAGTAGACTTCTCTCTCCTCCTAAATCCCCACCTCACACACCAAGGAACGAGTTGGAAGAAGACTCTGAGGAAGAGGAGGAACACGCAGGAGAACCTGAAAACAACCTGCTCCAAATTATCTTGTACCAACCTCCAAACATGGTTGGGGCTAATGCTAATCAAAATTCCCCTCCTTATCAGCCTTGGGTAGCTCCTGATGTTGTTTCTTTACCAGGAGTTGTGAATGTCATACCTAGACATCTCGAGAAATTTCTACCAAAATTTGACCCTGAAAGAAAAGACTTGGTGGAGGACCACATTGATAAATTCTTACTTTCAGTAAGGCTCCAAAGCATTAGGCACGAAGATGTTGTTTCTTGATTATTCCCACTCACATTTGAGAATAGAGCCTCTACCTAGTTATTCTCTTTAGAGGAAGCATATATCACTCACTAGAGAACATTTAAAACTATCTTCCTTAATAATTTTGGAGAAAACAAGACACCAAAAACTCTTTTCCTAGAACTTTCAAGAGTCAAAATGGATTCTAAAGAACTGGTGAATGATTACAACCAATGCTTCCTTACTCTATTGAGACATATCCCTCGAACCTTCGAACCTGCTGAAGACATTTCCATAGAAATATATACCTATGATCTACTTATGTCCATGGAAATGTTTGTTGAGAATGATAAACAAGCCACCCTTGAAGAATCCTTCTAGGAATCCCTTAAAGTTGAAACAAACATGATAATTATAAAAGAAAATCCTGGAGTAGAATCATCCAAAGATAAAGGTAAAAGTAAAGCAACAGTGTCCAAACCCACAAAAGAGAAGAATAATTTTGATTCCATGGACATGGAGGCTCTTCATATGATTCTTAAGAAACTCTCTAATGAGTTAATATATTTGAATAAAGTGGCGGGGACATATCTTCTAGATAAAATAAATTCTTTAGGTTCCCCCCTCAGAAAGATTAAAAAAATCCACCAACCAATAAAACCAATCCTTCTCAAGCATGTGGAATTAACATGGAAGATATTTTCCAAACTATGAAAACTTGGGAAATTGATAATATGATTGAAGTCAAGGAGAAAGAGGAGGGGAATAAGGAAAAACAAGAACGACCCCGGGAGTACCAAGAAACCAAAGAAAAACAATTGAATTCTTTATGGGATATCACTTATAGAGGGGAAGAAGAAGAAATAGAGGAAGTACACATGTCCCAAAATGGTGTAACTAAAATAAGTGCCAACAAGAAGACCTAGTATGACACCCAAAGTATTTCTAATCCCCCCACTCCTACCATGACCAATACCAAAAAATCATATTCTTAAACTAACACCATTCATAATTCTTCCAAAACCACACCCTCCAACCCCAAAAAAGTTGATCAAGCACCCAAAACTAATGATTCACCTATGCCCCTAGCCAAGATGGAATATGATTTCCTAGAAGATATAAATAAGACTAAAGCCAACATTTCCCTATTGGATCTTATGAAGATCCACAAATTCAAGAAAATTTTATTAAAAGTATGCAAGGGAAACTTCCACTGGCACTAAGGAAATTAATGCTGGGGAAAAAGGGGGAATGACCAAGACAAGCTCTTCTACCAACCATACTCCATCTAAGAGTCGGTTGGCTATGACTGTGTCTCTAAATGGACAAAGGTCCAGATCTACTACCCTACCATTCCTCATTACTTTTGAAATCTTCAATAGGAATGTTCATAATTGTATGGTAGACTCGGGAGCTTCATCTAATGTCATGCCTCTCAAAGTCTGTGAAAAGCTTAATATAAAACATGAACCATCTGACATTGAAATTATTTAATTAGATAGAACTCGAGTAAAATTTATTGGGGAATTAAAATATGTTTTGATCATGATGTCTGCTAATCCTAAGGTTCATCAAACCATTGATATAATTTTAGTATACATACCCTATAATTATGGCATTCTTTTAAGTTAGGATTGATATGCTATGATGAATGGTTATTTCGCTACTGACTAGTCTAATATGTGGCTTCCTTACAATGGTAAAATGAATCAAATAAAAATTGATAGAGAAATATATATGAAACGTGTAGTTACTTACCTAAATAACTCAAATGAACCAGTAATGTTTAACAACTCAATTTTGGGTAATTACTCATATGAGATGTTTTTGGGAAATTTTACATCTGAAACATCATCTTTTGTGGAATCTAACACACAATCTAAAATCCTTCATTGCAATCATATTATTAATCCCAACTGTAATATAATATATCAATATGACATTTATTCTAGTGTACAGTCTAACATGATTTCTGAAGATAGATTAGAGACACTCATTAACTCTACTAACCCCACTAACCCAAAAAAATTCAAAAATTTGAAATCAACTGTTGAAACAAAGATAGGGGATCCTAACATGTGGACATTATTTTTTGATGGATCCAAATCTTTAGAAGGTGCAAGTGTTGGTTGCATATTGAAATATCGAAAAGGAAGGAAAACATTAATTTCATTTAGACTAGAGTTTCAATGCACCAATAATACTGTTGAATATGAATATTTGTTATAAGGATTAAGAAAGGAAGTAGATTTGAAAGCTAAGAAAATCAAGGTATTTGGTGATTCTGAAATTTTCATAAGATAGGTAAAAAACACCATTAATTGTCTTTCAAGTCATTTGAAACATTATTAGTTAGAGGCATGGGAACTAATCAAGTATTTTGTTGCATTTAATGTTAGTTTTGTTCTTCATTTGATGAAATGTGATGTTAATTTTCTATAAAATGTTGAATCCATATTAATACCTTCAGATGGATTGATGCTTGACACTTTCTCTGTTGAAATTTTGTACAGACCTTCAATCCCAGACAACGTTACTAGTTGGAGAGTTTTTGATGATAACCTACAACTTATAAGCTTCTTACACCTCAAAGATACCTTCAAATACTCTATTATAGATGAAGGTAAACATGATATAATGGTGAATTCAGACACTTCTAATCAAGATCAATAAATAAATCCATTAGGTTCAGTCAATAGTATCCCCTTAAATGTAGTAAGGTTGGAGAAACTTTATTATCTCTAGGATAAGTTCAAGAAAGTCACCAACTGAAAGACCAACAACTCATCATTGCAGTTTTAAGTGATAAACGTGGGAACAAATACCATGCCTAAAAACATTAATTTGGGGAAGAGCTCCTCTCCTGAAGAAAAACAATCCTACATCAAATTGTTCAAGGAATACATAGACGTCTTTTCCTTAACCTATGGAAACCTCAATACATATGACACCAAGATCATACAATGCATAACTCCCATGAATTCTCAAACAAAACCTTTTCAAAACAATTTGAGGAAGATGCACCCCAATCTGGAGCCTCAAGTTAAAGAAAAACTAAATAAGTTGTTATCTTCCAAGATCATATTCCCAGTCAAGCACACTCAATGGATCTCCAGTTTAGTACCAGTGAGAAAAAATAATTGAGATATTAGGATTTGTATCGACTTCAAGAACTTAAACAGAGCATCGAATACATATAATTTCCCAGTGCCTCCTATGGAGAAAATTTTCCAGTGTCTTTGAAATGCCATCCTTTTTAGATGTATTTTTTGGCTATAACTAGTTTCTAGTTTCCCATGAGGATGGACTAAATATTTCTTTTAGGACCAAATGGGGAACATATTCTTATAGGAATATGGCATTTGGTCTAATCAATGGTGGAGAAACTTTCCAAAGAGAAATGGACATTTCCTTCAGAGGTCTACTTAGAGAATATGTCGTGGTGTATCTTGATTATGTTACTATCTTTTATAGGGAGAGAAAATACCACATAACCCATTTGAGGAAAGTATTCAATAGGTGCAGAAGATATGGTGTTTCTCTCAATCCTAAAAAATATTATTTTGCAGTTGATGAGGGAAAACTATTAGGGTTCATAGTTTCCAAGCATGGTATCAAAATTGAACCTGTAAGGACTGAAACTATTCCAAATATTCCTTCCCCCCACAAAAAAACATCCATGCAATCCTTCTTGGGGAGAATACATTTTGTGAGAATATTTGTCCCTAGCTTTGTAGAAACATTAAAACCCCTGCAATACATGATAAATAAAAATGCAAAGTTCAAATGGGGATCTAAATTAAAATAATCTTTTGATCAAATTAAATTAGAAATAGCACAAGCTCCTACACTTTTAAGCCCATATTTTAGTCGAGAGTTCATTCTCTATACTTTCACATTGGACATTGCATTTGAAATTGTTCTGACATAAAAGAAACATGAATATGATGAATTCCCTATGGTCTTTATGAGTTCTGGTTTGCAAGGAGTAGAGTTGAACTACCCAGAAGTGGAAAATAATCCTATGTTGTATTCAAATATGTAAAACACTTAAGGTCATTCTTGCTCAAATCAAAGAAAAAGGTTATTCTCCCTTATCCTGCTGTGAGGAATCTCTTGGTACAAAAGGAATTGGGAGAAAAAAGATATAATTGGATAAAAATATAGCAAACATATGACCTGGAGATTAATCCTTCTGATATTATCAAAGTTCAAGGATTATGTAAACTAGTTGTTGAATCAACGAGTGATGAAGTATAGGAAGATGCACTATATCAGGATCAAGAACTTTTTGAAAAGAATTTTTCTACATCCATGTTAACTCGGACCAACGGTATTACGAAATGAAATATTATTTAACCCATGGATATGCCACTGATTATTTAGATCCCAATAAAAAGAGAGACCTCAGACTCAAATAATCTTAGTATCATCTCATCCAAGGAATTTTATGCAAAAAAAATTATGATGGTGTTTTATTGAGATTTCTTGAGAAGAGGGATGTTGAAAATGTATTATCTAAACTTCATGATGGACCAACTGGTGGAAAATATAGTGGAGAAAACACTTCTCACAAAATCCTGATAGATTGATATTACTGGCCCGATGCATTCAAATATTCTCATGCATATGAAAGGAAGACTCAAGAATTCCAAAATTCAACTAGGAGAGAAAAGAAATTTGCATCCCCCGTGCAACCAGTAATTATTGAACGACCATTTCAACAATGGGGTCTGGGCATGATTAGGGAAATAAATCCCAACTCTTCCTAACTCCACAAGTACATCTTAACAAATACTGAATATTTCACCATATGGAGAAAAAACATTCCACTGAATACCATAAATGAAAATACTGTGACATCATTCCTTCAATCTCATATTATTACTAGGTTTTGAATCCCTTAATCATTGGTTTTTGATAATTCCAAATACTTTTGTTCTCTGAAATTAATATAATATTCTCTTGAATGAAACATTAAATTCAAATATTGACCCAGATGGATGTTGGTGGCCTCCCACCTATTCCAATTGGCTCATTTTGGTTGTTTTCTACTTCGACAATTTTTTCCTAGTTTTCGGGTCCCTGACTTCCGGGGTCGTTTTGAGGCCTTAAACAACGTTTTTAGGGATCACCACAGTCATAATATATAGGTCTCACCAAATGAAACATGTGTATTCCTTGGATATACCTTTCCAATGGGCTATCGTGTGCCTAAGACGGATATCATATGCAAACGTTACAACCCTGGGAAGTGGATGTACTAACTTACCCAAACGGGGGCCACATGACTTTTGGTGCTTCATCTCCTAGGGTTAGGTTGTTGGATGTCTAGGGTTTTTTAAATTCCTGTTTATTGTAAAAATGCATTGAGAGACTCATTTTAATAATCTTCTAAAGAATGAGCACAACTGTCACATCTCTTCTCAGAGATAAGTCGCCACCATTCTAGCAAGCTTGTTTTCCACTGCATTTACAATTTCAACTTATTTCCTTGTTGAATATAAACCAATTTTACTGTATATATTTTATTCTGTGTTAAGAATATTTTGATAATAATTTGTATTCATTTTTTTATGCTCATAAAATATGGATCAATGGTATCATATTGGTCTTCTCCTTGTCGTTTTTAATGCATGTCCCCAATGAGGTCAGGGTACAAAGAATTGGGTCTCGAGCTCGTTTCTCTTGAGGAAAAAATCTCTTGCACACCCAAGCGACCTCTCATGGCGGGAGAAAAGAAAGATGAAGGGACATGAGATCCCTTGAAATTATTTCTCGAGGAAGCCCTCAAGCAATAGAGGAACGAGACGATAGATATTGTTTATCAAATCCTTCGGCGACTACCAATGGGTGACGTGTCTTCCTCAATCAGAGGTGATTCCCCCTTCAAGGTACAAATCAACTTTTATATTCCTGTATTTGAAGGTCAGATACACACATATGTTGTAGACAAATGGTTAAATCTTCTAGAAGGGTATTTCTTTGTCCATAACTTCTAGAATATAGAAAATATTACTTTTGTTCTCCTCAAAGTTGTTCCCCATGTCAAATATTGGTGGGAAATTTTATGTGAGTAGAAGGAAACATAGGAACCCTCATTATTTACATTCACGGTCACTTTGGAGTCCTTTAGGGATGCTATTAAGAAACAATACTACAATGTTGGAAGTTATGATGACCTGTATACAAAATGGACCACACTACAGCAGGAAAGAGACCAAGCAGTGCCCAAGTTCAAAAATATATTCCATACCTTGTGAACCAAGTTGGGAATCAAAGATTCTGAGAAACATCGGGTGCTCAAGTATCGCAGAGGTATGCATAGACACACCCAGGCCTAAATGGATTTTCTGGACATCTCATCCTTGGGCGTGACCTACCGATATGTTGTTAAGGAGAAAGTGGACAAACCTAATATGCTTAGGGTTAGGGTTTTTGTAAGGGAATTGTCCTAGTTTTGTATAAGTAGAATGTATTAGAACCATGAGAGGGTGGACATATGTATTGTTGATATTGTAATAGGTCTTTTTTTGGGTTGAGTAGAAGGTCCTTCTAAGAGACTTTAGCGATCTATGGAGATCGAATGTAATGGAGGAATAATTGTACAATGCATAGCACTAGATTTTGCAAGAATATGAATAAAGAACCAAAGTGAAAAATCTTTGTTGATGTAACCCCAGGGGGAGGGTGAACCATAGTATATCTGTGTTTTATGTGACTGTATGCAATTTTTATGATTGCATTTACTTTGATAATTTTTTATGATGAATATGTTGCATGTTAAAGTAATGAACAATGTTGTGAGTGGGAAATCCCTCTACGGACTAGCACTTAGGGTTTAATTATGGATGTAGATAAGACCTAAAGATTTCTACTTTCTACCGTCGTCCCAGACCTAATCCCCATTATTCTTAAGCAAATACATAGTTAAGAATATCAAGTGAGCATACCTTATTTCGGGCATTTGATGTAGATCCTTCCTCATGCTTGATCGCTTTTTGATTTCAACTCTCCTCCCAAGGCTGACCTGCATTCACACAAAACAAACAAAAAACTCCACATGCATTTGATATATAGATTAATGGGTTAGAGATTCAATAAACAAGTATGCAATAAACCATGAAAACCTCCTATGTTGGGATAGGAAAAGTATTTCTTTATTATTAATTTCAACAAATCAACTTACTATGATGAAGCCAGCCGTTGATCCATGAACCTAGTCCTAGGATCCTCTTCAACTGTCCTCCAACTTATTTTCTCTATCTTTCTCTTTGCACAAGGATGGCTAAAGGGTTGGGACAAAGGTAATGCACAATCAGGTATAGTTTCTTTACTATGATTCTCCTCCTCCAAATGGGACCCCTANTTTTTTGTGCTTTTGTAGGTACACACAGGTTGTTTTTGGTCAGCTAGTGTGTACACGCATGCAGTAATAGAGCAGGGTGCGTGGGCCTTTATAAAAAGTGTTTTTAAGAAGAGTTGTTCAGCTGTTCTTTGGAAAAAAATGAATCTAAGATGGCCTGATGCCAGGTAAGCATGTCTGGTGAAAATTAGGGTTATAATAGATGCCCCCTAATGTGTGAGGTTAGAAGAGCATCTGATGGCCAAAATACATTAACAATCTTTACTGATGTGCCAAACAAGTGATCCCAGGGACTAGAAATCGGGAGGTACCATCTACAAAAATAAAAATTGTCTCACTGAGGTGAGCATACCCATGCTCGGGATAGAATAAAATCATGGCTACCAATCAAATACACTTTAGATCCATGTCATATAACTATATAAAGTGTAGCCGCGAACAATACACAACGGAGCTACATCTCGAAATCAAAAATATATACATGTAGAGTATCCATCTTCTTAGAAGCTGATAAGTCCTGATGGTTGGAGATGAGGTCTTCAGAGATCAAGCAACAACTTCAAAATATTCAAAACTCGGGTAGGAGTGTAATATGAGTGTACGACTTCACTACCCAGAGGTATTCGATGACTCGTCGGTCATGGACTAGAGAATCTTGATGATCAGACTGAAGACTTCATTGATTTCGAACAAAGACTTGATTGGATGTTAAGGATGGTCGGGTATGAGGGCAAGCGATAAGCTGTAGAGGGGCCGAATCAGGCTTGGTAAAAAACTTCCCTTGGACAACATCACGACAAATGATGAGACTCAGGCAACATGGCATTAACATAAGTTTACGAAGCAGGAGGCAATGCAAACTCTCCAAATGTTTGGAAGAATAACCAAATGGAGGAGGACATAGCTCTATGTAGCGAGAACAACTTCCTAAGGTCTTATTAAATCCCAGAGTTTGACGAACAAACGGACAAATGTGCTTTATCCAAGGGAGACTTACTGTGCTTCCAATAAAGAAAATACTTTTCCCTTCCTCTTTTTGTGGTATATTTGATTTTTTTGTCTTTTTCAATGATTTTGGAAAAATAATGAAAGAATGTTACATTACAATGGAGGAACGAGTGTTACAAACATACAAGTTCAAGGCGCAAGGACAAGACTGATGTTCAGAACAATGACACTTGGGAAAAATCCTCTAGGGGCCAAAGGTGTCAAGACGCAGAGGCAAAGTGCTACAAGGATTGCGTATAAGGTATGCTTCAGATGGTTCAGTTGAGAGCAACATGGAGCCGACATTTAGACCAAAGACACAAGTATGCAAACATGGTTAAAAAAACACACAATGGTAACGTCCTTGAATATAATTTTAACGAACCCAGAGAAGGTAAGATCGGTGGTTTGTCATATTTAGAGAGTCCAAAAAAACGTAAAAGGAGACTCCATTGGGGTACCTTTTTCGAGGGTAGTCTAGTCGGTTCGAAAAAGGAGTAAAATAGCACCGAAAATATGTTTATTCAAAACTGTTTTAATGAGTGTGATAAAGACAAGATCACTCGGCCATTTTTTCATTTTTAAGGAGTCTGAAAAAAGCTTAACTATGGACTCCATCAGGAATGTTTTTTTGGACTAGTTTAACGAGTGTGAAAGAATAAGGTCACTCGACGATCTTTTCAATTTTAAGGAGTCTGAAAAGAGATTAACTATGGACTCCATGGGGGTTCCTTTTTTGTAAATTTAGTCCCTCAGGCCCAAAAAAGGGTTAAAATGATACCTGAGAGTACTCTTTTAGAGAAATGAAGTTCCATAGAGTATACCTTTGTTCGTACAGTTGACTATCTGGATCGAAAAAGGGGTAAACTATTGTTGGACAGATGTGACTTCAAATTTTAGGTTAATGAGTGTGAAAGGCCACAAGATCACTCGACGATCTTTTCATGTTTAGAGGGTCTGAAAAGGGCTTAAAAGAAGACCCGTTATGTATTTTGGGAGTCCCGAGGGTGAGTTCAAGAGTGAAATGGAATCATGCAAATGAGTCTCAAACTCATAATACGGAAAAAAAAAACAAGGATTCTCGAGCCTACAACGATTAGAGATAGCATGGACACCATAATGCAACCAGGATCTACCTAGGGCATCCATGTTTCGGTAAGCTCTACCACCAACTCACGACACTTCTAAAGAAGCAATGATGGTTCTGTGTCGCAACCTGATGGGATCGATCCTATGGAAAAGGAAAAAATACAACAAGATACAAAAGTCAAGGTAGAAACCTAACCTACATGCTCAAGTTGATCATCTAAAAATTTTCCATGGACCGTCAAAAGTTACCCAAAAATCCAAAAAATTGTCTCGATACCCGATCATACCCCTCCAATGCAACTCCTGAATCACTCTAAATGGTTTTTGTTTTAAAGAAAATGATAAGGGGGGCCAAAAAAGTGACAAAAAGAGGCCAAAAAGTCTATAAATAGAAGCTGACAACTCATTATCACCATTGTTGATTTGGAAATTGGCTCTGAAGCCAAAAAAAACCCTTTGATAAAAGTGGTGATTCCGGGAGCTACAGTGGACGAAACGACCATCTGTCTGGACCAAGTAAGCACAAACTCTCTTATCTTGCAATTTAAATATTTATTTTTTCTTTGGGTTCCATGTTTTGGGAGGGGCGTCAACCTTCAAAAGGTCGGCCCTAGGTCCACATGGGCTTTCTTAGGACAGGCTGCGTGTACATTTGGGTAGAGTAAAAACTGCATGCGTGTACACATGATTGTCAGCATTAAAGCCCGCGTGGACCCCCTTATTGAATGAAAAACGTTTAAAAAACAAGGATTAACCCTCCTAAACCTTGGTGTTTTGCAGGATGCATGTTCACTGGAGAGAAAGAGAGCATGAGGAGGTTAGTGAGTTGGTCGAGGAAGACCCTAATGTTGTGGCTGCCTTGATGCAATGTGGGTTGCTCAAGTTCTTCTTATGTTCTTTTATGCGGGCACAACCTAGGATACTGAATGCCTTGGTTGATTATTGACATTTGGATGTAGAGGCGTTTATGTTAGAGGGGAAGTCACTGGTGCCCATGACAAAGGATATATATTTTTTGACTGGCCTCTCCAGGAGAGGGGAACTAGTCAACTTCCGGACATTTCCTTTGGGGCCGCATAACATAGCGGAATTGATAGGACTTTACTATGAGGCTGGTATAGACCGCTTGAGCTCACAATTGCCCATAAGAAACATTATAGACTTATCACTGCAGGCGATTGTGTTTCTTATTGGGCAGATTACTGGTTCTGCGGCTCTACATCATGCGTCCCGTGCACAGATGAACTGTGTAGTCCAGTGCTTAAATGCACAAATATTTGATTGGAGCACAACATTGTTAGATTGTATGAAGAGGCAGTTGATAGATTGTCGGTCGCGGACACCGAGGAACTTTGGGTTTGGGACCATTCTATGCTCTTTCTTCTTTGAAAGAGTTCCGAACTTCAGTCCTTGAGTAGTGGTATGAGGACATTAGGCCTCTCTTCCTGCAGTTTGTAGATGGGTAGTGTTACTGCCACGACAGGGTGGTGGAAGGACCAATGAGTCCTTCGACGATGATTTCTTTGCTTGGTTT
>SNQJ01S0069952.1:56664-69578 GCA_010110895.2 Picea sitchensis | reverse complement strand
AATGTATTCCAATGTGTAGTTTAATTGTCATTTACATGTATATGAATGTATTTCTGTTGTGTATATTAAATTATCATTTAACATAATCTTTAGATCTTGCATGCTTGTTGGATATTTTTGTGCATGTCGTTAAATATGTTTCTTATGCATCCTTAATAAATAAATAAGTTCAGCATGAGAAACAAGTCCAAGGGAGGGCTTATAGGTAGTGTACATAGCCTGCGGGTGGCTGGGTATGTTAAAGATTGGTATCAGAGCTTCTGGTTGAAACACCGGGCAGGTATGGGTCGGGTCTGTTGGTCAGAATATTGTGGTCGAGATCGAACTATGACCATGAAGTTGAAAAGCTCAGGAGGAATGGAGTTTCAGATGCTACACAGGAGACAATGTCATAGAACCTCTGTGAGGGTTCGAAGGATCATGACCATTCCTTTTTAATTTGGGAATGATCGCCATGGTAGAATTGGGAGATCCGGGGTCGTTGGATCAAAAGATAGGTAAGTAGGGGTCATCCGATGAAAAGGAAGAAAGGTTAAGGTCGTGACCGTTGGATCCCATTGGAGAGAGAGATCAACAGCTGGAAGGCATTGCGGGGAACTAAGTTGCACAAGAGATAATTTCCCAAGGCGGTCCCCCATCCAAACCATGGTTTCCCTGGGGGGGTTACGTGTCAGCATCAGAAGAATTGTGGGGAGAAAATAGGGTTACTCCAAACCGTCGATGCATTCCCTTGCAAATTGAAAGGCATGTAATGATGTGACAAGTAGGGGTCGAACATCGAAACTTTGAATAGTAAAAATAGTTGGGGACCGTCGATCCATACGAGGACACGTGTCAATCGATCATGTGCTCCGGGTGAAAGCACTCTAGGAAAGAGTGAGCAAGGAGAAGTTGAGATTTGAGACTCTCGAAGCCCAGAGAGCCAGAGACCCAAAGTAAACGTCGACTTTCAGATCGTCTGAATTAGATCTTGACTATCGATCATCCAAAGGTTATGTGTCAGCAGATTAGTAACTCCGAAGGAGTCCATTCGAGAGATTTTTAGTTGAGGTTTGAGACTCTCTAATCTTGGAGAGCCGGAGAGCCAGAGCAAACCTCTATTGTCCGATCATCCGAGAATATCTGAGCCATTGATCTACCGAGAGCTACACATCACCAGATCCATGAATTCGGATAAAATCATCTGGGGCCAAATAAGTTTGAAATTTGAGATTTTTGGAGTCTGGAGTCTCGAAGGAATCGTGGTTGTCGATCCATAGGAGACACGCGTCAGAAGATCGCGAACTTTAGATAAAAATATTTTCAAGGAAAAAGGTTTAAGTTTGAGATCTCCGAAGTCTGAAGCCCCAAAGAAATCATAGCCATTAGATTGAGGAGGACACATGGAGCAGATCCTTGGACTCTAGGTGAAGACCTGAAGTGAAACCTAGTCATCTGATCCAGGAGGACACGTGGCGACAGATTAGCCAGTTCGATAATTTGGAGTTCGGGATAATTAGAAGTGTGCCAGTTGAAAACTCTCGAAGCCCCGAAGCCCGAAGAGCCAAACTGATACGGCAGGATGACGTGACCGGGGATGACATGGACACATGGGATGTGTTCCATTTGTTAGTAAGTTTTTGGCATTTGGAACATTGAAAAGTCGAATAGAACGTGGCACATGTCACCTGCCTGATTGGGCCACGTGTCTGCTTCCAACATTTCGCCACCTGGCAATAGATCATGTGGTTTAGAAGACCGAGCACTCCATAAGGGAAGGAGGTGATAGGCTGGTTGGGTCAAAAACTCTCGAACGCCAGAGTATATATTGACCATCAATTCTAGAGGACATGCATCGAGGGATCGTCGATTGTGGGTAAAAGCACTCTGGGAAAAAGTGCAGGAGGGAAGCCTGAAAATTATGAAGTGCAAAAGGACGAAATGATTCATAGCCATCTATTTGTGGGAGGACACCTGTCAGTAGATCAGGAACCCTGGGTAAAGGCGTACCAGGAGGAGGCAAGAAAGAAAAGTTGAGACTCCTGAAGCACAGAGTCTTGAAGAAGATCTCGATCGTTGATCGTAAAAGAGGACGAGGAGCGTTGATTTGGTCCTGGCTAAAAGCTTCGAAGTCTCGAAGCTCAGGACAAGATCTTTTTCAGCTAAGCACAGGGTCATGGACTTGGTCATATGCATGTTGAGAGATGAGGAAGGAAGGATAAGGACCGAATTGGTTGTCTCTAAGACAGAAAAGTGCTAAGGGAGGATTTAGTCGCGGTCACCTGGGAGGTGGTTTGAAGGAAGCGCATGCACAAGGTGAACTCTATGTCAGCCAGGGATAACATAACACTGTTATTTTTGGAGAATAGTAATATGATCTCCATAAACAAGAAAGATACTTGTAGCATGGTTTGGCAATTTTGTCTATCATACACATAATTCTAACAAAATGGTCGCTTGCACATTTTGCATAATTAAGAGGCTTAAGTGCATCATCTCAGGATTCGTATTGAGGAAATGGGAGAAGGTGAGGGAGCCTCCAATCATGAAAAGGAGGCCGAAGGCCAGAATCAGTAATGCAGAGACAGAGTCCAATGGATGCAAGGAAAAAGGAGAACATGAAACATTGATAGAAACGGTAAGAAGCTTGAAGATGGAACTGCAGAGATACAAAGCAAACAATGAGAGACTAATGAGAGAGAAAAGTCAGATAAATGCTCGAGTGTTGCAAGGTTGGAATAAGTTGCAGAGGAAAACAAAGAAGGAATCGAACTCAAGACAAGAGGAATAAGGCAGGTGTCAGGAAAGAGGAGATGCTCATGGAAGAGCTGCTTATTCCAGAAGTACTAGCAGAGCTCATGGACACCACTCACCTCCTTACTAAGGAAGGAAGTTTTATGCATCTGATGATCCCGTAAGCAGCCCAAAAGTGTCTCCTGTCAGACACCAGAGAAGGAAACAAGAGATAGATAGTTTGCAAGGAGACCTGAGGAATCTCAAGCCACCTTCCTTTGATGGTGAAAGAGAAAGGGAAGATGATGTTGAATCATGGTTTCTTGGGCTCCAGAGATATTTTCAGTTGCATAACTATTCATCAAACCTGGAAGGCAGGATTTCCACCTACCATTTACAAGGGAAAGGTGCAGTGTGGTGGGACCAACTAAAGCAAGTGGAACATGTTAATGAAAGTAGGATCACTTGGAAACAATTCAAGAAGTACTTCCAGAAGGAGTACCTCTCAGAGAATTTCTATGACAAGAAAATACAGGAGTTCGTTGAACTTAGGTTGGGAAGCATGACTATGGAAGAATACAAGAAGAATTTCTTGGGATTGTTAAAGTATGTCAGGTTCATTGGTGATGAGAAAGTGAAAATACATAGATTTATAAGTGGATTTCCATCCTTCTATAAGGAAAAGATCAAGTATGATGAACCCAATACCTTGACTGAGGCCATCAGGAAGGATA
The DNA here is from genome assembly GCA_010110895.2 of Picea sitchensis. NCBI lineage: Eukaryota > Viridiplantae > Streptophyta > Pinopsida > Pinales > Pinaceae > Picea > Picea sitchensis. Next base: position 66,132 of record SNQJ01S0069952.1, on the reverse strand, counting down.
AATACTTGTATGAGAAAGGCCAGGGAAGAGAATCCTTGCAGAAATCTTGGAAGGACAAGAAGAATGTGAAGTCCGATAAGAGGAGGAAATGATTCAAACCTCCCTTCAATAAGAATGAGCCTAATAGAAATCATCAAGATCAGTATGCTAAGGAGGATTTTAAGAAGGAAGAATCCTTGGGAAAAAGGGGAAGACCACCAATCCAATGTTGGGGATGCAAGGAAGATCACTTGTACAAGGATTTCCCACACAGAAAGGACAGAGCGAAGACTGTGCACAACATCCAAGAGGCTACAACAGTCGGAGATATGGGGAGAATATATGCATCTTTAAATGATCGACAAGCAGAGTACCAATCCAATATGATCGAGGTGGAAGGTAAGATCATAAATCAACCTGTTTCTATTTTGATTGATTCAAGAGAAAGCCATTGCTACATTGACCCTAAGATAGTGGATAGATTACATTTGGAGAAAATTAAACTTGGAAAAACAAGTTTGGTTCAGTTATCCACTGGAACCAAAAGAAGAATCCATGATATGGTCAGAATTTGTTCCATAAGTCTTAATGGCATGAATACTAGTACTGATCTAAACGTCATACCATTGGGGTCTTATGATATTTTGATTGGGATGGATTGGTTGGAAAATCATCATGTTGTCCTAGATTGTCATAACAAGACATTTACATGTCTTGATGGAAATGGACAACAAAGCACTGTGAAAGGAGTTCCAAGACCCATATCTATAAGGGAGATTTCGACCTTATATATGAAAAGGTGTTTTAGAAAAGGATGTCAACTATATGTCGCCCATGTGGAGGAGCCAGTTGATACAAGGGGGAAAAGCCTTGAATATTTTTCGGTGCTACAGGAATTTGAAGATGTATTCCAAGAAATACCTGGATTGCCACCAAGAAGGGAGATAGATTTCTCAATTGATTTAGTGCTAGGATCTGCCCCGGTGTCAAAAACACTTTACAGAATGAGCACACCAGAGTTAAAAGAATTACAAATGCAGTTGGAGGAATTTTTGAGAAAAGGGTACATCCATCCAAGTGTTTCACCTTGGGGAGCACCAATACTTTTTGTCAAAAAGAAGGATGGAACCTTGCGAAGTGTATTGACTTCCGACAACTGAACAAGTACACTATAAATAACAAGTATCCGCTACCCCGAATTCATGACCTCTTTGATCAGCTAAGAGGAGAAAACATATTTTCAAATATTGACCTGAGGGCAGGATACCATCAGTTAAGAATCAAGGAAGAAGACATTCATAAGACAACCTTTAGGACCAGGTATGGGAATTATGAATTTTTTGTGGTGCCTTTTAGACTGACCAATGCACTAGTTGTCTTCATGTGCTTAATGAATGGCATATTCAGAAATTATTTGGAAAAGTTTGTCATAGTATTCCTGGATGGCATAATTATCTATTCTAAGTTTGAAGAGGAGCATGAAAATCACTTGAGATTGGTATTGAAAGCACTGAGAGAACATCAGTTGTACACCAAGTTGAGTAAGTGTTCTTTTTATCAAAAGCAAATCCATTACTTGGGACACATTATTTTAGAGAAGGGCATAGCAATAGATCCAGAGAAGATTGAAGCCAATAGAGGATGGCCAACACCCAGAAATGTGTTAGACGTCAGATATTTTATGGGATTAGACGGATACTACAGAAGATTCATAGTAGGGTTCTCTAAAATTTCTCACCCCATCACCTTTTTTCAAAATAAGGGAACTAAATTTGAATGGACACTCAAGTGTGAAAATAATTTTAATCTGTTGAAGGAATTACTTACTAGTGTGCCTATGTTAAAGATTGTCGAGCCAAATGAAAGTTTTGTGGTATGTATAGACGCTTGTAGGGAAGGACTTGGGGTAGTCCTCATGTAGAATGGACATGTAATTGGATATGAGTCCGGAAAGATTAAGGAAAATGAGAGGAACTATGCCACGCACGACTTGGAACTTGTTTCCATTGTACATGCTTTGAGGATGTGGAGACATTATCTCATGGGGAAGAAATTTGAATTAAGGATATACCACGTTGGTCTGAAGTATCTTTTCGAAAAATCGACCTTGAATGCCAGGCAAACAAGATGGCTGGAATTTTCAAGTGAATATAACTTCGATATCAAGCATATCAAGGGAAAGGAGAATAAAGTTGTTGATGCACTTAGTAGGAGAGTGCATCTCATGCATTCTACTGCTGTCATTTTGCATCAGTCAGACTTGAAGAGCATAATTTTAGATGGTCTTGTTACAGATCAACATTACTACAGGTAAAGGAAAACTTACAGCAAGGAGATGTACCACAGAAAATAAAGGAGTACGAAATAAAGGAAGATGGATTCCTCATGCATAAAAATAGAATCTATGTTCCTAGTCCTGGAGAACTGAGGAATTTGGTACTGAAGGAAATGAATGATGTTCCCTATGTTGGGCCATCCCGGTTACCAGAAAACAATTACAGCAGTAAGAATCCAGTTCTTTTGGCTAGGAATGAAGAAGGATGTTGTTTATTACATCGCTCAATGTATGGAATGTCAGAAGGTGAAGGTTGAGCATAGCCACCCAATGGGTTTGCTGCAGCCATTGCCAATTCTAGAGAATAAATGGGAAGTGATCACCATGGATTTCATTACAGGATTACCCAAAATGAATAAGAAACACGATTCAATCATGGTGGTGGTTGAAAAATTAACAAAGGCTGCTCATTTTGTGCCTGTGAAGACAACGCATACAACAGCTAATATTGCAGAAATTTTCATGAAGGAAATTGCTAGGTTGCATGGGATACCTAGGACAATTGTCTCGAACAGAGATACAAAGTTTACGTCCAATTTATGTAGGGGGTTGTTTAAAGGATTTGGCACAAATATAAACTTTAGCACAACATATCATTCCCATATAGATGGGAAAATAGAGAGGGTCAATCGAATAATTGAAGACATGATGAGAATGTATGTAATGGATAAGCCATCTAAGTGGGAATATTACTTACACTTGATTGAGTTTGCATATAACAATGGGTATCAAGCTTCATTGAAAATGAGCCCATTTGAAGCCTTGTATGGTAGGAAATGCAATACTCCAATGGGTTGGGACAACCCAATAGATAGAGTGGTACTTGGGCCAGAGTTGCTCAAGGACATGGAAGACCAGGTGGTAAATATTAAGCAGAATTTAAAGGCAGCTCAGGATAGACGGAAATTTTATGCAGACAAGAACATGATAGTTAGAGAATTTAAATTAGGGGAGGATGTACTTTTGAAAGTGAAGCCCAAGAAAATCTCTTTGAAATTGGGTAGTTGTACAAAGATGGCAACCAAATTCTATGGTCCATTCGAAATATTGGACATAATAGGGTCAGTTGCATACATGCTTGCATTTCCTGCTTCCATGAATGTGCATAATGTATTTCATGTATCTTTACTAAAGAAATATGTACATGATCCTAACCATGTTATTGATTGGCATCTGATTCGGGTAGAGACGGAGGGAGACTTTCAGGTTCAACTAGTGCAGGTAATGGACAGAAAAGTCAAAATGCTCTAAAATTGAGTTATAGAACTGGTAAAAGTTAAGTGGATCTGCTATGGTCCTGAAAATGCTACCTGGAAGCATGAAGATGCCATCCGGGAAAAGTACTCACATATTTTTGAATAAATTTGAGATTTTTATCTCTGTTTTGTATATGCACTGAGGATAGTGCCAAAATAAGGGGGAGGGGATGTAACACCCCATGTTTTTGAACCCCCATTTTAAATAATGTATTGTTACAATGTTGAGAGGCCAGAGTGCCCAAACAATTATTGAAGGGCCATTATGCTCAATAAATGTAATGTTTTGATCATTAATAATAATAAATACATTGTTGGCTGCTAGATGGACAAGGACTAGAGTTATAGGGGGATATGATTCCACAAGAGAGGGAGCTTGAGGGACTATGTGTTTATTCCTATTTTTTCATATTACCCTTTTTGTCTAAGGGAGGGGATCAATTACGTGAACTTCTTGGGGAAGGCCAAAAGGTCCTTGATTTCCCCACGAGGTTACTTAAACCCACCTCTGGTCTGATGGGGGGTGTTAGTGCTAGAATTTGCCCCTAGACTGCTATAGGGCCAAGCCTAGCACATCTTCAGTTATTGCAATTATTTTATAAATAAGAATGTGTTTGGGTTCTAAAATAAGGTAGATGAGGTAGATAATAAGAGAAAAGATAAGAGAAACAAGTTAAATGCAGATAAGTTAAAACACCATTGGGCATGGAGTCAAGTAAACATCCTGTTAGATTGAAGGTTGGTGAGTTGCATATCAGACAAAATACTTATATGATGGTGGATGGAAGAATGGAGAACGTGAAAAATAGTAGAACATCCACCAAACAGATATTTTCTCTGTCAAAAAGGATGCATCGGTACTTGAAACAAAACACGCGGATAATAGGCAATCACGGCAAAATCTTTACCGCTAGGGAATCTATCATCCATGAACAACCATTGATTCTCGATGTCTTCAATTCTTTCAAGTAAGACGAAGACAGAATGTAAAACCGAAAGAGATCACAATCTGGTAAAACAATACACCTGGATGTTCAATGTCAAAAATGAATACTTAAAGAAATGCCCATAGGCTTACAATCTTTCCTACATGGGCCTCTGCCCAAATTTCCCTCTCGGGTATCCCTCCTCAAATTCTCCTCTCGGGTCTCTCTTCCCCCTCCCATCCATTACAAAAAATGAATTAAATAGATGAATCCCATAAACAGACTCTTGTTATCTCCCTCTAAACAATCATCACAATGAACTAAGAATAGAAACAATCTATGGTATATTGCAAAAAATCTGGGACAACTGAAATTAAATTCCTTGCAATCTCTGATCTGGAGTCATCTCGCCAGTTACTCTGCCACGTTAAAATCCAAGATATGTAATTAGGTGTTTGAATACTCATGTACTTAGAAAACTAGATTGGATCTAGGGAAATTAGGATTTGCTGTCAATATGCTATAATGTCGGTTTCATTAGATAATTTTAATGCTCTTTTGATTTCTTTGCCTAAAAATATGGGATGATCCATCATCTATTGCTTCAAACTCTAGATATGATTATTGGTAACTAATCATGCTCCTAGAAATATTGAACTAATCCTGAAGATGTTGGATAGAACCCACTGAATTTGGAAATTATTCTTTAATAGTCTGTTATAGAAGCATGATCAAATCTGGAGATATGGAGCTAATTGATCGACTATTGATTTAATGGGTTTAAATCTGGAAGAGATTATGATACCCTGCCATCAAATGTTCCATCACTAAATCTTGAGCAAACACTACCCGATTTTGCCTTCTGAGCAATCTTGAAATGATACGATTTGTCTGCTCTATATGTCCACATATTTATGGAAATCTCCCTTTGACTAATAACTCAAAATCAAACTAAATCCAAATATATGAAGTCTCTGCAATCCAATTCCAAACTCCAGCCCGACTTTGCTTCTTTGTAGCTCATACAACAACTTCATCCATTACAAAAAGAGGTCACACTATTGTGCAGTCCCCCAGTGTGTCTGCATATGGTGTTGGAACATCTTGTGAAGATAAGCGCATAATGGGTGAATCTAAATAGTCCAAGAAGTTCTTAATAATTGCAGCCCTGAGACTAGCTTCAATGCCACCAGTGTGCATGCGCTTTTCAACAATCAACACTCTATTTGTTTTTTTATTGAATTCCCAATTTGTTCAAGTCAAATGGATTCAAAGGGCGGACGTTAATTATATCTGGATCTACTGTGCATGATCTTCCTATATATATGTGTGCTGGTAGCAAATGACCCGAGTTATGTTCATTGACATTTGGCAAACTATGGCCTCCTTTCAACACCTGGATTAAGTCACCAATATCAATGCCATCTGATGATTAATGTCCATGTTTCATCGTGACTTATTTCTAATGTCGAGCAACACCTTGGTATTTAGAACACCAACAACGTTAACTATGGGTGTTTTAATTGTTGCGTTGGTGTTATATGAAGATGGATCGTGTAACCAAACCAAAATATCCTTTCTTCTGAAGACATAATCTGTGTGGCTTGACTCTAGCTTGACTACAGTCCCGACCTTATGAGTGAATCTCATTATTTTTCCATAGGATCCTCTTTGTGGCTTGGCACTTGGGAGATAGGCTCATTTTGACTCGTGGCTTGTGTGTGGCTTAGCATGAGAATTGGGCCTATATGTTGTTACTTTACTTGTGTGTTGTGTGACACGTTGCATGGAGCTAGAGCTTGGAGCATTGGAGCTGAAGTTTGGCCTTTGGGCCCAAAATTTGATAAAACCCTGTATAATGTCGAGAGCCAACTAAAAATGACCAAAAAATGATTAATAAATGAAGCCACAAGCTGAAACTGGCTTGATAAAATTTTAAGTTCTAGGTACTAATACATTTCGGTGCTACAAGAATAACCCTATTCACGCAACAAGGAAAAATTGAAATGTTTAATATCTAGATACTAACATTGGCTCCTTCTAGGGATGGCATACTCTCTGACAGTTGCCAAGAACAAGCAGACCATGTGCCTTAATCTTTTTCCATTTGTGCAACCTGACCTTGCAAGCTTTTGCCTCTGCAAACATTCACATTCTTCCGTGCCTAGTCCATTGGGTTGTGGAGTCAATCAATATTATTTTAATTATGGCCCCAAACCTATGCAACTTATTCAAACTCTAACAAAGTGTTGAAAACAAACTCGTTGCAAATATGATTACACTAAGCAAACTGCAAAAACAAATGCTCAAGAAGAGAGCTTATTGCCTGCCCTACTTCTAACCAATAATACCGTCACTTGATCAAGTGAAATCATGTTTCCAATGAAGCCATCATAACATCAAACCATTTACCAAATCTCTTTCAATGCAGATAAAAATTAGAGAGGAATCCATAACTTGCAGCATAATTTCAACTTGCAGCATATACTTACAATCATCATCTGCTTTAATTCTGAAAATAGTAAGACTGAAATCTTCTGAGAAATATGGTTCCATATAAATGTCTACGGGATCATAGAAGAAAGAAATATATGAACAACCTAACAGGTTTACCTCTGCTTGCAACTCAAACTTTGCTTCCCCTTCTGGTAAATGGCTGCCATAAACGGGTTTTGACTGTACATGACAAATGGGCAGAACGTTCTCATAAACATGTTGATCAAATCTAACATTGCTATATGTTGCCTCATATATCTGTTCTTGATGAGCATCCTCTTGAGTTTCTTCCTTAATCACATGTAACAACATATCATAGGAATCCACTTGAAGAAGTTGAGGAAAGATCTCTTCTTCAACTATTTTTTCATTTAGATCTAAGACAACAGATGCATCAGAAACAAAATGTAATACATCCATAACTATGCAATCATCTTTCCTATTATCAATTAGATCTGGAAAATCTTCCTCAACAACATGATTTTCGTTCTTGCAATAAGAAGAAACATTTGCTTTATGCTGAATATGCTTCTCAAATATATCACAACAAATTTCAAAAAGACTTTCAGGTGAAAATTTTACTTTACAAAATATATTGAAAGCATCATGAGAACTTGACAATGAGTTAATACTTGAATCTAGAAGAGATATGAACCAGTCAAGGGTTGCTCCCTTCAATGAGTATCTGAAAAACTTGATCTTGACATCATCATGCACAATCTGACATTCATGAATAAACTCATGAAAATGTAGCATATGCTCAGCGGGACCCTCCCAATCTTCGCCTTTAAATGTAGGAAGGGTACCTTCCCATTCAGCTCTACTAAGAATTGGGTTTGGAAAACCAATGATATCTGAAAAATCACAAAAAGAAAACATTTGAGCCAAAATGGCTTCCATGCTTGGATCCAGTGGAGTCGCCTATTAATCTTTAGACAATGGAGTCGCCATGGTGAAGGATCTGCATTCAAGCATATGTCCTCTTCTTGTTCACCATCAAGAAGCGGATCTGATCATTGTCGTTCTCCCAGAGAAGATTTCTTCACTGCTTCATCCCCAACAACGGTGCCAAAAGATGTTAGTGCTAGAAGTTTCCCCTAGACTGTTATAGGGCCAAGCCTAGCACATCTTCAGTTATTGCAATGATTTTATAAATAAGAATGTGTTTGGCTTCTAAAATAAGGTAGATGAGGTAGATAATAAATGAAAGAATATGGGAAACAAGTTAAATGCAAATCATTTAAAACACCATTGGGCATGGAGTCAAGTAAACATCCTGTTAGATTGAATGCTGGTGAGTTGCATATCAGAAAAAATACTTATATGATGGTGGACAGAAGAATGGAGAACATGACAAATAGTAGAACATCCACCAAACATAGATTTTCTCTGTCAAAAAGGATGCATCGGTACTTGAAACAAAACACACAGATAATAGGCAATCACGACAAAATCTTTACTACTTGGGAATCTATCATCCATGAACAACCATTGATTCTTGATGTCTGCAATTCTTTCAAGTAAGACGAAGAAAGAATGTAAAACAGGAAGAGATCACAATCTGGAAAACAATACACCTGGATGTTCAATGTCAGAAATGAATACTTAAAGAAATGCCCATAGGCTTACAATCTTTCCTACACGGGCCTCTGCCCAAATTTCCCTCTCAGGTCTCCCTCCTCAAATTCTCCTCTCGGGTCTCTCTTCCCCCTCTCATCCATTACAAAAAATGACTTAAATAGCTGAGTCCCATAAACAGACTCTTGTTATGTCCCTCTAAACAATCATCACAATGAACTAAGAATAGAAACAATCTATGGTATATTGCAAAAAATCTGGGACAACTGAAATTAAATTCCTTGCAATCTCTGATCTGGATTCATCTCGCCAATTACTCTGCCACGCTAAAATCTGAGAGATGTAATTAGGTGTTTGAATACTCATGTATTTAGAAAACTGGATCGAATCTCTGGAAATTAGGATTTGCTGTCAATATGCTATAATGTCGGTTTCATTAGCTAATTTTAATGCTCTTTTGATTTCTTTTCCTAAAAATATGGGATGATCCATCATCTATTGCTTCAAACTCTGTATATGATTATTGCTAACTAATCATGCTCCTGGAAATATTGAACTAATCCCAAAGATGTTGGATAGAACCCACTGAATCTGGAAATTATTCTTTAATAGTCTGTTATAGAAGCATGATCAAATTTGGAGATATGGAGCTAATTGATCAACTATTGATTTGATGGATTTAAATATGGAAGAGATTATGATACCCTTCCATCAAATGTCCCATCACTAAATATAGAGCAAACACTACCCGATTTTTCCTTCTGAGCAATCTTGAAATGATACGATTTGTCTGCTCTGTATGTCCACATATTTATGGAAATCTCCCTTTGAATAATAACTCAAAATAACACTAAATCCAAATATATGAAGTCTCTGCAATCCAATTCCAAACTCCAGC
>SNQJ01S0069952.1:38853-56614 GCA_010110895.2 Picea sitchensis | reverse complement strand
CTCTCTTCATGAACCATACTTGGTGAATACCTCCTTGAAACTTGCGGTGATGGTATATGTTTTCTCCTTGAAGGATGAGAACTTGGATCTACAAGTTGACCTTCTCCTCTTGTGAGTTTCAACCTTGTGAGCATCAGAAAACAAAACAATTGGAAATTATCAAGTCTTCAAAAACCTATGCTCTGATACCAACTTGATCTAAAAATAAAGAAGACTTGTATTTCTTGAAAATATTTGCAAGTTAAATTTATGTGTTAAAAGAAAATGGATCAACTTTGCAACACAACTTTAATAAGATTTACTCATTCAAGATGCATATAAACAACAACATAATCAATGAATAGAAAACACATAACACAACAAATGATAAAGGAGTTCACCCCTCTCTTGGGCTACATCTCCTGGTCCAGCTTCCAATGGATCATTTGTATTATTTGCTCAGAGTGCTCAAAAATGTGCCAAAAAATGAAGTAGATAGGCTTCCTGGAAGTCTCCCCTTCAAGCTTGTTGTCTCTGCATCTACAAAACGCACCTCCCTTGGCTCAACCTAGCCCACACGGAATTTAAAGTGTAAAAACTTGGCATCGGGTGCAACCGCACAACCAGTCCAAACTGTCGAATAGTTACGCGCCGACCCTAACTACCAAGGCCCGTGGGCACATGGTTGTCACATGACCGCGCGCTATACAATAGGGCTTAAGTTTTAAAAACCGTAATGTTAAACCCCCGCGCGCACATATATGTTGGTCACATGCCATACCAAACTGCGCATTATTTAAACAATTATAACATAGTTACGGTGGGTCTAACCGCCGTGGCTCCGGTCACATACAATACAACATATGACCACAGGTCGGGGCTTAGCCCCGGCCCGGTCCACGCCCCCACATACATTTAAACAATGTTAAATATAATGCAATGCATATATATATCAAGGAACATGTGTGGGCACGTCCGTTGGGCGGCCTTTCCCAAAGCTTTAACCTGCCCCGGAGGTCACGGGGTCAACTCCTGCTGAGTGCAAAGGTTTTAACCAACAAACAGGTAACACGTGGCAGCCTTTGATTGGGCCACGTGTCGCCATCCCATTCGCTGCCAACAAACCACGTCACATGCCAACTGTCCAATAACTGTCTTCCATGTTAGCATACGACCTGCCACGTCATCCATACGGCCTGCCACGCCATCGTCCGTACTGACTGTACGGACTGTACAGTCAACATCCCTTTTTACCTGTTTTCCATTTTGAACAGAACGCGATATCTCTCGCTCCCGACATCCGTTCGAACCTGAACGAGTTGTGTTGGGTTCGCAACGACAAGGCCTATGCTCTCGTTCGATTTGAAGCGATTCCGAGCACTTTGAATTTTTTTAGCAAAATTTGATCCCCTGATCATTCAAGTAAGACGAAGATAGAATGTAAAACATGAAGAGATCACAATCTGGTAAAACAATACACCTGGATGTTCAATGTCATAAATTAATACTTAAAGAAATGCCTATAGGCTTACAATCTTTCCTACACGGGCCTCTACCCAAATTTCCTTCTCGGCTCTCCCTCCTCAAATTCTCCTCTCGGGTCTCTCTCCGTCCATTACAAAAAATGACTTAAATAGCTGAGTTCCATAAACAGACTCTTGTTATCTCCCTCTAAACAATCATCACAATGAACTAAGAATAGAAACAATCTATGGTATCTTGCAAAAAATCTGGGACAACTGAAATTAAATTCCTTGCAATCTCTGATCTGGAGTCATCTCGCTAGTTACTCTGCCACATTAAAATCTGAGATATGTAATTAGGTGTTTGAATACTCATGTACTTAGAAAACTGGATTGGATCTCTAGAAATTAGGATTTACTGTCAATATGCTATAATGTCGGTTTCATTAGCTAATTTTAATGATCTTTTGATTTCTTTGCCTAAAAATATGGGATGATCCATCATATATTGCTTCAAACTCTAGATATGATTATTGCTAACTAATCATGCTCCTGGAAATATTGAACTAATCCCGAAGATGCTGGATAGAACCCACTGAATCTGGAAATTATTCTTTAATAGTCTATTATAGAAGCATGATCAAATCTGGAGATATGGAGCTAATTGATCGACTATTGATTTGATGGGTTTAAATCTGGAAGAGATTATGATACCCTGCCATCAAATGTTCCATCACTAAATATCGAGCAAACACTACCCGATTTTGCCTTCTGAGAAATCTTGAAATGATACGATTTGTCTGCTCTGTATGTCCACGTATTTCTGGAAATCTCCCTTTGACTAATAACTCAAAATCAAACTGAATCCAAATATATGAAGTCTCTGCAGTCCAATTCCAAACTCCAGCCAGGCTTTGCTTCTTTGTAGCTCATACAACAACTTCATCCAATACAAAAAGAGGTCGCACTATTGTCCAATCCCCCAGTGTGTCTGCATATGGTGTTGGAACATCTTGTGAAGATAAGCACATAATGGGTGAATCTAAATAGTCCCAGAAGTTCTTAATAATTGCAGCCCTGAGACTAGCTCCAATGCCACCAGTGTGCATGTGCTTTTCAACAATCAGCACTCTATGTGTCTTTTTATTGAATTCCCAATTGTGTTCAAGTCAAATGGCTTCAAAGGGTGGACGTCAATTATATTTGGATCTACTGTGCATGATCTTCCTATATATATACGTGCTGGTAGCAAATGACCCGAGCTTTGTTCATTGACATTTGACAAACTATGGCCTCCTTTCAACACCTAGATTAAGTCACCAATATCAATGCCATCGGATGATTAATGTCCATGTTTCCTCGTGACTTCTTTCTAATGTCGAGCAACACTTTGGTATTTAGAACTCCAACAACGTTAACTACGGGTGTTTTAATTGTTGTGTTGGTGTTATATGAAGATGGATTGCATAACCAAACCAAAATCTCCTTGCTCCCGAAGACATACTCCGTGTGGCTTGACTCTAGCTTGACTACAGTCCCGACCTTATGAGTGAATCTCATTATTTTCCCATAGGCTCCTCTTTGTGGCTTGGTGCTTGGGGGATAGGCTTGTGTTGACTCGTGGCTTGTGTCTGTCTTAGCATGAGAATTGGGCCTATATGTTGTTACTTTACTTGTGTGTTGTGTGACAGGTTGCATGAAGCTGGAGCGTGGAGCGTTGGAGCTGAAGTTTGGCCTTTGGGCCCAAAATTTGATAAAATCCTGTATAAGGTCAAGAGCCAACTAAAAAAGACCAGAAATTGATTAATAAATGAAGCCACAAGCTGAAATTGGCTTAATAAAATTTTAAGTTCTAGGTATTAACACGTTTCGGTGCTACAGGAATAACCCTATTCCTGCAACAAGGAAAAATTGAAATGTTTAATATCTAGATACTAACAGGATGCTCTGTAAATTTCTGCATCAATAATTTAAAAATCTTATCAACTGCACCTGTCCACTTAAAAGGTTGTTTTCTTTCTTTAATTGTATCCACAATTGGAGCACTTATTCCACTAAAATTTCTGATAAATTTTCTATAAAAACTTGCCAAACCATGAAAGCTTCTTCCCTAAAAAATACTCATTTGGGTAGGCCAATTTACTATAGCCTTGACCTTTTCTTGGCCCATCTTCAATCCATATATTGATATCACAAAACCCAAATACACTAATTATGTCTTCAAAAAATAGTACTTTTTCATATTGATTGATATCTTTTCTTTTTTTCAATTTATTCAAAACCAATATGAGGCGTCTCAAATGTTCTTCTCTAGAATGATTGTAGACCAAGAAAACATCTAGGTAAACTATGAAAAACTTAACAATAAAATCCTTAAGCACTTCATCCATCAACCTCATAAAAGTCCTAAGAGAATTTGTTAGTCCAAAAGGCATTTCCAACCATTCATATAACCCAACATTTGTTTTTAAATTTGTTTTCCATTCATATCCTTCTCTAATTCTTATCTAATGATACCCATTCTTCAAATCTAATTTTGAAAAATATTTAGCACCACTCCAACAATCCATCAAATCATAAATCCGAGGTAATGTAAATTTGTACTTGGTTGTGATTTTGTTTATGGCTTTGGAATCTATGCACATTCACCATCCTCCATATTTTTTTGGACTTAACATTGTAGGAACATCACATGGATCCAAAATTTCCCTGATCATGCCCTTATCCAACAACTCTTGTACTTGATTTTTAATCTCCTCATTCTCCATTGGAGTCATTCGATATGATACCTTATTAGGAAGATTAGTCCCCAGAATCAAATCTATGTGATGATTGATGCTTCTTATGGGAGGTAACTCACTTGGAAATTCATCAACCACAATATGAACAAACTCATCCAACAAAACTTTAACTTCTTCAGGAAAATAATCTAAATTTGTGCTAGCAAGAATTACCTTGGGTTTACCAACTAAAGCAAAATGTACCTCATCATTTTTTTTCTTGTGGAAATTCCTTTCCATTGATTATAAGTACCTTAGGGATGACTTCTTCAGCTGCACCTTCATCTTTTAATGGTAAGAGTGTGTGCTTCTCTCCATCCTTCTCAAAAGTTTATATGTTTTTGTTTCCATTATGTATTTCCTTCCTATCATACTGCCAAGGTCTACCCAACAAAATATGACATGCATCAATAGGCATAATGTCACAAAGTACCTTATCATTGTAGCTTGCAATCTGAAATTCCACTTCACGCTACTCATAGACCAACGTCTAATGCCCCTTAGGCAACCATGACACTTTGTCCCTTTTGCAATCATAGACCAACATCTGATGTCCCTTATGCAACATATGATGTCCCTTATGCAACCATTTCTATAGACACCAAATTATCAAAACTGCCATTATCAAGAATAACTTTACAACATTTACCTTTAGATTTACATATAGTTCTGAAGAGTGGATTTCTCTATGCAGGTTCTTTGATCTCCTTGACTGGTTTCGACTGTTGAATGGTGTTGTCATTGATGTCAAAATCAGTCATTAGCATGAAGAAGCCCATGGGTTTACTTGAAGGAGTCTCCAAATTGGTCCCCTTATGGTGTATCTTTAAGCATGGCCCTCATGGGAATATCCTTTGAAGAAGACCACAAGAAACCCTAGAGGTGTGGTCGAGAATCCCCTACAATCAAGTGAAGAAGCCTACAAATGTCCAAGATCAAGATTGCAAATATGGAGACTGTTGAAAGCATGATTTGTGGTCAATTTGGATACCCTATATTTAAGGTAATTTTTACCCTCCATAAATAACTCAAATGGAAGAAAAAGTTATATGGTTGGAAATATGATTTCTAGACCTTTCCAACGGTATATGGAAGTCCCTATAACTCCCTAGGAATGAGGAGATATGAATTTTTTTCGTCCGACAACCCAACCAAAAAATTGAGGACAATTCAACGAGGTCAACCCATAAACTAAAAAATAGGGACAAAAATACTATAAATACATGATGGATTTTCACATTTTTAGTGTATTCAATCTTGTTATCTCTTTTCACAAGAGGAGTGGTGCACAAGTGGGGTGGAAAAGGTACAAGGAGGATAAGGAGCTCTTATGAAAGGTATGTTTAAGATGTTTTGATCATTGTTATGGGTTAGCTATGGTATGTAAGGTGTTTCTCTCTTGATGGTAAAGTTGAGGAAGGCTTGATGACCTAGGATTTCTATGTGGAACATGTCGTCGACATACAATGCTACATATATGAAACACCCACCTTCTTCTTTGGAATATATGCAGTGATCAACTTTTCTTCTCACAAACCCCAAACTAAGGATGTATGTGTTGAAATTTGGGTACCACATCCTTGGTGATTGCTTTAAACCATAAAGATATCTTTTCAATTTTCACACCAAATCTTTCTTACCCTTTATTACAAATCCTTCAGGTTGTTTCATGTAGATTTCCTCTTCTAAGTTCCCATGTAGGAAAACTATATTCACATCCATTTGTTCTATTTCTAGATCAAATGTTGTAGCCAGACACATTAGTACTCTAATGGAAGTTAATTTTGCAACAGGGGAAAAAATTTGATTGAAGTCAACTCCTTCGACTTGGGAATATCCTTTCACTACCAGTCGATATTTGAATTTCTCAACTTAACCTGATGCATTCATCTTCTTCTTGAATACTCATTTGCTACCGACATGCTTTCTTCCACTAGGTAATTTGACTAAGTCCCATGTCTCATTATTTTGCAAGGATTCCATCTCTTCGACCATGGCATCCTTCCAGAGTTTTCCCTGTGCTGAGTCAACTTCCTCCCCGACCGACTTGGGCTCATTGTCAGTGGCAGTTAACACAAATGCGGAAAAAAAGTCGGGTGGACTATACCTTTTGACTATCTTTCTTACTCATTCTGACCTCCTTACAACCAAGGTCGATTGTTCCACCTCTCCTTCTGATTCAATCGACTCATCTGAATCATCTTCTTCGTTCCTCAGTTCAAACCACACCTTCTCTAGATTATTCTCGGTTTGAACAATTTTTCCAGGCTTGGAATTACTTTCGACTTCTCTAAAGACAACATCTTGAATGTACACTATTTTCCTTGATGCGTGATCCCATAACTTATATCCTTTCATTCCTTCTTTGTATATAATGAAAATACACTTGACTACTTTCTTATCCAACTTGCTCCTCTTTTTGTTGGGAACATGCACTAGTACATCACAACCAAATACTTTGATATGTGAAACCGAAGGATTTTTACCTAACCGTACCTCATGTGGAGTCGTGTTGACTAGTGTCGACGAAGGAGACATATTCAATAGGTATTTTGCAGTGTCAACTGCCTCTGCCCAGAAGTCTTGTGCGAGCCGAGCACCACTAGGAATGCTCATTGCCTTGTCCATTAATGTTCTATTCATTCTCTCAACAACTCCATTTTGTTGTGGGGTATATGATGTGGTATTTTGGCATGCTATGCCACACTACTTGCAAAACTGATCAAATTAGTTTTGATAGAATTCACCATCGTTGTCAGTTCTCAACACCTTAATCTTCTTATCTGCCTGGTTTTCTAAAAGAGATTTAAACTCATTGAGTTTATCGAAAACATATGATTTCTTCCTCAGGAAACATATCCATGTCTTCCTAGAAAAATAATCTATGAAGGAGACATAATACAAGGATCCACCAAGTGAAGGCACTGAAACAGGGCCAAACACATCACTATGAACCAACTCTAGAATCCCATTTTCCCTTGTTTCTCCATATGGGAACCTCACCCGACTTTGTTTTCCATATATACAATGTTCACAAAAATCGAATTCAAAATTATATTCAGGAAAATCTTCAACCATACATTTGTTATGCAAAGCTCGAAGTCCTCTTTCTCCTATGTGTCCCATCCTCTCGTGCCATAGCATGGTTGGGTCGACTTTATGATGACTTTTTAAGTCGGTTTGAATCGACTCAGTCTGAGTCGAGTCGAGTCGAGTCAAATTCCAATCGACTTCAGTAACATTGATATTGTTGCATCCAATTGAGTTGACACTCCCTAGTAACTTGTATAGGGTTCCAATCCAAACTCCTTTCATTAAGACCATAGTACCTATGAACATCTTGCATGAATCCTTATGAAATAGAGTGTGAACCCCTACATCACTCATCTTTCTGACAAATATCAGGTTTCTTTCCAAACCCAGAATGTGTATCACACCTGGAAGGGTTCTACTCCTCCCATCTTGTAGTATCAGTCGAACTCTTCCTCATATGAAAATTTGGGTTGTCGAGTCGTCCCCCAAGAACACGTCTCCTCCTTCATATTTTTCATATTCACATAACCATTCTCTATGTGGTTTCATATAATAGGTTTCTCCTGAGTTGATTAACCAAACATCTTGATTCGACTGTGTATTGGTCGACGCCAGGTACACATTGCCTCCCTTATCTGGAGTCATCTTTATCTCAGTCGATTGCTTCTCATCGGATCGTGTACTGAATTTCATTTCCTTCGACTTGCGGTCCCTTTTGTAATTCCCAACTTTACCACATTTCCAACATCTTCTTGTCGACTGAACAAGGGATTTAGATCTACCCTTCGACTTAGACTTTCTACTAGAGAATTTTCCTTTATCTTTGTCAATCGATTGACCTCTCACCACTAAAGAATCTTTGGTTGATCCTTCTATGTTATCCCTTCTCATTTCTTTTGATAGTAGATATGAAACCATGTATTCTAATGGTAATGTGGTTGTATTACTCCATATAACCATGACTAATCTATCCCAAGAGTCTGGCAAAGAACATAATAGGCTAACACATTTCTTCTCCTTAGTGATTTTAATATCCACATAAGATAATTGACTTATAATGGTATTAAATGCATTTAAATTATTAGTCACCAAACTTCCCTCACTCATCCTCAAAAGATACAGTTTCTTTCTAAGAAACATCTTATTTACCATGTATTTTGACTGGTACAAGCTCCCCAACTTGTCCCATGGTTTCTTGGCTGAATCTTCAGCTAAGACATTCAGTAGTACCGAATCTCCAAGACAAAGTCAAATCATACTCCTTGATCTTCTCTTGAGTTTCTCCTATTCTTTCGTTGACATACCTGTAGGCATGGTACCTGGACAAACTGTTGTCCATTGTTCTTAATCTACAAGGAGATATTCAATTTTGGCCATTGAATTTTTCAATCTCTATTCTCGAGTTGCTCGCCATTATTTAATACAATATTTAAAGATTTATGACTTACGACTCTTACTGAACCTAGGGTTTATCTTAGATCCAAGGTTGTTAAACCAAGCTATGATACCACATGTTAGGAAATGAGGAACACTTCCATGATAAACATAGCAGAAGAGAGGAAGAAAGATTTAATCAAGAAAGTAACTGACAAAGCAAACACATAGTACACAGAGATTTTACCCTGGAAACCCAAACCGAGAAAATCAACATTCCTTGAGAGTTTTTCTCTCTTTTTGTCTTATTCATTCAGAATAAAAGGTTACATGTCTAACCTTTGTCCACACCTAAGACACATTCGACATCATACCTTCTTGCTTTACACAATAACAACCCTATAGCCAATTCGACTTACATCTACATGACCAAAACCATCTGCAATTTCATTATTCTTCCATCTCCATATAAGGATCTCTTTCTGGTATGCCTCAAAGTCTTGAGGTTGCTCTTCATACGATTTTTGTTCAATTGCTCTAGAGAACAGTCTTTGCATTCATCTGATGTAGAACTCCAACCCATGGATATAATAACTCATGTAGAGGTATGTCTGGTTTACTGGAACAAGTAATTGTCATAGTCTTCTCTCTCCATCTGGGAGAACATCTAGTTCTCGATCTTGCAATGCTTGCATATATACACTTTTTCTTTATCGCAAATTTCATTTCTTCTACTTGATTGCTTTTAGTGAGTTCATATCAAGCTAGTAATCTTGTGATTCTCGATACAGTGACTGGTTGTTCTAGCTTCTCTTCCTTTCTTGGAATCTTCATGTTCCTCATGTTTTCTCTTTAGCTCTTGGGTCCATGGAGCTTTTTATAGATTACATGTCCTAAAGATTCCACTTCTTTATTTCATCATAGGATCACGGATATGGATGGACAACCAGGGATACCTTAAGGCTTCTCTTCGAGGAAGACTTCTTCTAAGGTTGAACTGAACACGTACTGTCTTTCATGGCTGCTACTGTGGATATATACTTCATCATCTTCAATGGATCATAGGATTATCTCCCTCATAGTCCTTGCTTCATATATGAGTGCATATAATCGGATCCCTCTGTCTAACAAAGTCCACGCTTCCGTCTTATTGTCTTCTACAAAATGTCATAAGTCTTTCTCCAATTTCCTTTTGATTGCTGACTTCTTTCTATCTTTGCTTCTTCTAAGTCTCTTCATGATTGATTTTGATTGTGTCTTATCTTGTGATAGATTCCACATGATTTGTTTGATGTATTTCATCCTTTCATGTGTATTATCTAACTTGTATAATGATAGCAATTCTTATCTTGTTGTTCTTTCATAGGTAATAGTTCTTCTTGGAACACATTATTTTCCAAGAGATAGATATACAAGATATGTATAGAGACGATGCAAACAACATATGTACAAGAACTAAGAAGAGTATTATTACCTTTAGAAGAAGAAGTCTCTTTCATCCTGCTTAGTCTTCTTGGTAGGTTCCTTTTCTTCAGAAAATTATTCTTCATGTTTCTCCTTCCTTTTCTTTAGCTCGGGACAGTGATTCTTGTAGTGACCATACTTTCGACAGTTGAAGCATTGTATTTCTGAAATATCTTTCTCTTNTACAGTCAATGATTCCATGACCATTTCACTCACGCAGTCAATTATCCTTCAGACATTAATTTCACTGTATCTGAGCCGGTTTCCATAACCATTTACTATTGGTGTACCTGGTTAGCTTGGGAGAAGGGTTGAAGAAGCGGGTTGTCAGGCCCGTGGGAAATTGAAGAGGCAGGTTGTCATGCCCGTGAGCAATTCTCTGAGCGAGAGAATTGTTGAGGAATTGATTTCCTGAAGTTGCTAAACTACAACTACAATGCTCTGAGACTTCCTGTCCGACCTATTGCTGAAGCCCTGGAAGGGAAGTGAGGCAGCCGAGGGATTGTTGAGCAGAGAAGGGGCATACTTCCTTAGGTGGGACAGGCATGTGGGGAATGAGAGGTCGTAGGCTATTAGTTGAGTGACCACTTGAGACAGAGTCTTTCCTATTTTCTATGAGCCTTTAGCCTGGTTAGGAAACCCTTTACCCGGGTGGATTTTAGTGGCAGCTCAGGGGTGACTCATTGTTGAGAGTGATGAACACTGTATTCTAAGGCTGGAAGGTTTATGGATGGTCTGCACGTAGTTGGTGACAATCTTTCCAAGATAAGTACCAATCGTGTGAAAAATTTACATGCTGCATTGTTATTTACGTGCTTATGTTACGGTTTATCATATGTGTGATTATAACTGTTTGTATGTTTATGTGTATTTCCCTATATATGTTGCATGTAAGTGTTTACTGTTATTTCAGTATGAAATCGTATATTTACAAAATGTAATTTTTTTTTTTACGTTTATATGTAAAGCTTCCACAAGAGTGTTGCATGTATATGTTATAATTGTATGCAGCTTGAAGAGAACATTTATGTGGCATAGCTCTATTGAATATTGGGTATGTTACAGTATGTTCCACAGTGAGAGAATGAAATGGTTCCCTCGTGTAGTGTGGCCTAACCATGGGTAGTTGGGGACGTTACAAGAAGGAAGGAAAGACAGGCTAGCGAAGCCTTGAAAACACAAGTCAATTTGACTTAGGTTTTTAGACACCTAGGGTTTTGGTATCTAGGGTTTTGACACTTAGGTTTTGGCCTAAGGTTGTCAGTGAGTCATTGTAATGTATAAATAAGAACCTAGATGAGGGAAGAGGGTTTGTTGAAGAGTCCCATTTTTTTTTATTGTTATGAATGATTATTGTAGTGAGAGAGAGAAGCATTGAGCAGTGAGGGAAGTTTGTGTCTTTAGCTGGGTGCGAAGATCAACCCTGCAACTGGGTGTGTAGGAAGGGAAGACAGAGAGAAGAGAGAAGAGAGAAAGAGAGAAGATCTACTAGCTAAGAGTGTATATAAGAACTATATTCTTTCATATTAATATATTATAAAGCACAGTTCTGTGGATGTAGCCCTAGGGAGAGGGTGAACCACGTATATCTTGGTGTTGTGTGTGATTGATGTGGTGTTCTCTTGTTCTTGATATATTGTTATTCCATTACTGGGTTAGACCTGACAGATAAATGTGCGAGGTAGGACTAAGTTGATAACTGACATCTAGATGTTGTGTTGTTCTTGTATTGGATCCACTTTGTATTCCCTTTGGTTGTAGACATATGTGTCCTGCAACCCCCCATAGCTACTTCGGGTGAGATTGCATCTACCTCGCAGGTGTTTCCGAAAGGGCCATTAGTTAGGGATTGTTGGTGCGCTCTTGGAGATGAACCCTAGGTCTACCCCTGTGCCAACACCAGCTATGTTGGAAACCCTGGCAGGAAGGAGAAGGAATGCCTGAGGGACTGCATGGCAGAGAAGGGTGGAGGTAAATTCTCTTGGGTGGAACAGGCTGGGTAGAAGAGAGTTGGGTACTTGGATTGTTGTGGATGTTGGGAAACCTATGAGAGCTTGAGAGCTGACTGGTTTGGGAACCCAATTACACTCTGGAACTGTCCTTGTGGATTTATAGCCCTGGATTGGGGGTGAAACTGCTTTTTGGATTTAGAGCAACGGTGTCTACGATTGGGTGGAACGTCCTTGGTCTGCAACTAGTCAGTGTTGTCCTTCATAAAGATAAGTTCTCTTTGTCGTGATATTACTATCTGTATATGAATGTACTCCACCGTGTAGTTTAATTGTCATTTACATGTATATGAATGTATTTTCGTTGTGTATATTTAATTATCGTTTAACATAATCTTTAGATCTTGCATGTTTGTTGGATATTGTTGTGCATGTCGTTAAATTTGTTTCTTATGCATCCTTAATAAATAAAGAGGGTCAGTGTGAGAAAGAAGTCCAAGGGCAGGCTTGCAGGTAGTGTACCAGTCCTGTGGGTGGCTGGGTATGTTACACTTTGATAAATAACAAAAGTTGAAAAGTTAAGTGGAGGTGGAGTTTATGTAAAAAATGAGTAAATATGAAAGTGGAATAAAGAAAAAGGTAAAAGTGAAATTGGATTAGAGAAAAAGGTAAAAGTGAAATTGGATTAAATAAAAAGGTAAAAGTGAAAGTGGAGTTAAAGAAAACGGGTAAAAGTGAAAGAGCACATGGTATTTGCAAACCATGGTGGTATTTACCTATGGTAAGGTAAAAAGTGAATTAAATCATGAGAGTCAAAATATATTGACCCAATTGAAAACATGACTAAACAATCTAAATGGAAAAATGGTTCATTGCCATTGTGTTTTTATAGCAAGATTTGCCTCACCCCATCAACTTGATGAGAAGGCCTTTTCCATTTCCCTATGCAGACTTGAGGTCCCTTTTTGTAGTTCCCAGAGCTAAAAATTATATTTTTCCACATATACGCGCCCTAATAGCTATACAACATGCGTATATGTAGGTTGCACCATTAGAGCCCACGTGCATAGGGTTTTGTGCCAAAAAAAAAAAATGGTGTCAGGTTTCCATGTCACATCATGAGATCCATGATCCTTGACCTTCCATATACTGGAAACATTCTGAATCGGCCCTTTAGTTCCATTTTAAGGCTATAAATGGGCCATATCCAAGTTGTGGAGAAGAGGAGAAGAATTCAAATTTTAGAGAAAAGTTACTATGGAGAAATTATTCACTTCATATTGAGTCTGCATCCCTTTTCCCTTTTAAGTCTAAACACATTGTTCAGCCCCCAAGCTCTTCCCTATTTGATGGAGAACCTCATGGTCTCTCTTATATGATCTTTCCTTTGGTGGAGGAATGAAATGGTGGAGGCATAGCTGGAAGAGACTCAATTTCTTAGTTTTGAGATGTGCCAACACATAATTTTTCCATTCATATACTTCTTTTGTTCATATTTGAATAGAAATACTCTTTTTCTCATCCAATTAATGTCTTGCAAATACTTGAATTGTTATTCCATGGGCGTATTTTTTATGAATATTGATGGATTATGCTATTATATGTGCTAACTTTATATATTATCACCATATTCTTGTGTATCTTGGTTGTTGAGGAAAGGTTGCAGGTGTATATCTTTGAGTCAAGTTCTCAATGATGGACTTCATCGAACGTCTAGACGAGGTAGGATATTTATATTGTCTTGTTAGCATGTTTGTTTATATAGAATACTTGAGATTAGAGTTTATTTCTGTAGTCATTTCCATCTGTTGTGGTTTTCCCCATGCCATAGATTTATTTTCCTCGTAATATAATTGGCTACCATACTAGGTAGAGAATCTTCTTTTCAGGGTTTGGAGTGTTTTTCTCCTTTGATTTCTCTCGATTATCTTGAGTTTTTGGTCATATCATTGCTTGAAAGCCTCTTTTCATTTTGACTCTAAGTTTCTTGGCCTTATCCTTAACCCAATAGTTTTTTGATACATATACACAGGTTTTCCCTTGACATACGCATACATACACGAGTTGTTGTTCTATAGAGAGCGTACATACATGGTGTTCTCCTGAACAATCATGTACATCATCCTTTTTTGCTTGATTGTTGAGTTTGATGTTTTCTAGGTAAGTGTTGATGGTTGTTGAGTCTTCTTAGGTCTCTGTCATGACTGTTAAGTTCCTTCAGAGTGATAGGAAACCTTTCCTTGGTTGAATTTTCGAGCGGTTTTTTTTCTTTCTCATCATATTTTTGATTGGTTGTCCTTGTATCTTGGGCTAGGTGTTTTCTTCTTGATATCCTTATTGGTTCGTCTCTTTTTTCTTACAGTAGGGCCTATATATAAAGTTGTTTTTCATTCCTTGCATTTTCATTTCCTTATATTGAAAATACAAAAATATACATTTTGCATTGTTGGCATTTGATCTTATGGGTTCTTGTCATTGATCTTAGTACATGAATGGAAATATTGCATTCTATTTGAAATTGCAGAATTGAATTGAAAGTTGCATTTTGAAAAGATTATCATTTATTGAGAATTGAAGTTAGGACTTTGCATTATATTCATATTCATTTATTTTACTTGCTGAGTCATAACATCATTAGTTTCATGACTGCACCTTTGGAGAAACAAATCCACTAAAAGTAACGCTAATAATTTTAAAATTGATTAGAAACGATTTTATTTTTCAGGGTGCACAAACTAGCTTAAGATTTAGAGCCTTGGAATAGGATTTTGTGAGTAGACTTATCCAAGGCTATTAAACTCAACATATGTGTATAACCAAGAGAGTGATGAATTCCATTGTATAATTGGTGTTGTCAGGAGGCTCTGCTCACACCAGAGTTAAGCACAAGGTCGCACAAAGTTGGTTGAGGAGATATCCCTCCAATACCTTCTTAGCGTCAGAGATATTTCTGAGGATCTATTCATATATGGGGGTCTTTCTAGYACCTTTACCTCTGTGAGAGGTGGTACTTTCAATATTTTGGTCTTTTCTACCCTGCCCATACAATGRACCTGACTTACGACTATTCGCCTACGCATTGGTTATATTGTGGTGACTTAGTTGTTTGGCATAGGTAGCCACATAGGTTACTTGTATGGGATATTCTGGAGGTACTCTAGGTCAGATAAGGGTTTGAAAACACACATCCTTTATGGAGTATTACCTCTCTTGGGGGATCTGATTGACTGGTTGTTAAGCCCACAAAGGCCCTTATAACTGATTATGATACCTCCGATGTTTTGAAGGGAGTCTTAGGCCCTTCTTGGGAAAGGCATACCTACTTTAGGGAGGGAGGCCCCTTTCAACCACTCTATCATATTTGTGTGCATATTGGCCTTTTGTTTATTTTGGTGTTCTCTTTGTTTGTTAGTTGGCCTTAGGATTTTTTATTGCATCATGATTTTTCATTGCTATGGTTAGTGGAGCCCCTATGTCTCCCTCATTTAGCGTTATCGAGCCCATGGTATTTTCTCATTCCATGGGGATGAATCCTTTTATGTTTTTGATTGGTATGCCAAATCATGATACTCAGCCAAAAACTTGGGCCTCTAATCATATTTCTCTTGATATGCCAGACATGTCTTCACACTTTCCATCCTCTACCTCACCTTATTATGTGAATCCTAGTTTTGGGTCTGAGGACATGATGCCTCCTTATTCTCCATTCTCATTTAATGGAATTCATATCCCTCAACCAACTCTCATAGTGGGAGGTTGGAATGTTCCTTCCCATAGATCCAATCCTAGATTCACTTTTCCAGGATCAAGTGCTCAAATGGGAGGTCATTCTATGTATTACACTTTGTCCATCTATCCTTATTCCAATATGTTGGTTCCTACGAACATTTTTCCCATGGCGGATCCACATATATCCTTTGGTGTTTCATCTGGGGGAAGTCAGTTTTATAGTATGGGCAGCCCCCTTCACAAAGTTCCTTCGTCTTGGGGAAACATATATCCTCACATGAGTAGCCCTTTTCATGTCGCTTTCTCTTCGCAAGCGGCTTCCTTAGTGATGATTCCCTTACACCCCTTTACGAATCAGTTTGGAGGATGATACTATCCTGCTGGACAGGGCCATGATGTATACCAGAACCCTTCCTGGCCCACAATCTCTCATAACCCATCTTTCTCATAACCTTGGTCTCAAATGCTGCAACTAACTGTTGCAACTCTAGTCATTACTTTTCATGCTTCACATACATCACCAACCTCTTCTAGTCATGTTGGGGATCCATCACCAACCTCGATAAATCATGGTGGAGATGAGCCACTAGCCTTTGCAAGTCATACTTAGAGAATGTCACCAGCCACTGTAAGTCATGCTAGGGGATTTCATACGATTGAGAATCCTCGATGTATAGGATGTAAGACCAAGTTCCTTTGTAGTATTTGTAAAGGGAATCACCTTACCCATCTATTCCATGCTACTTCCACGGTACAAGAAGCACAATCCTTTTCTAATATCCCTTCGGGTTCTGAGTTGTCTTTTGTTTCCCAACATCCTAATCCTTGTTTGATTGATACAATGGTCATTCTGATGCAATCTTTGGCCAACACCACTCTTATTTTGAGGAGTGAGGCATCCTTCGACCATGTCATTATTATTTCTACTCTTGTATCTTCTGAACAAGGGAGAATTCCACTCTCTCCAAGTAACATCCCTCCAATTACTAGGGAGTTTTCCTTTGACTGCAATAATCTTTTGGAGCATCAACTTCTTTCTTCTACACCCATCCAGATAAGGGGAATTCTTCAATATATTGTAGAAAAGGTAACCTCTGCAAGCATTTTATCCTCCTCGACTTGGAACGATTTGGGTTTTCCCAAGCTTGTGTTAGTTGTCTGTGAACTGCTGAAATTCCATAGAAGTCATTCACGAGAGCCCTTTCCTCCCTGTGATATTCTTCCTAGAACAACATCAACAATTCTTATTTAATCTCTTTTCTGACTCTCTAAAAAAAAAATGAAAAAGATTTCCAAGTGAACTTGTCTCTTTCACACTCGTAAATTGGATTTGAAAGGATGTCTATTTGGTGTAAGTTTAACCCTTTTTCGAACCAAGTAGACTAATTTTGAAAAAGGAATACTCTAGTCACTAGTGGCTAGAATAGTTCTCTTGGGTATTGTTTTATACTTTTTCGGGCCTAGGGGACTAAATTTACAAAAAGGACATTCTTTGGAGTTAAGTTGTAAGTGCATCTCGTTATCTTTCTTGTAGTATTGAGCCTATTTACAGTTCTCACTTTTGCATTATAAGCCTATCACCTCAACAGTTTGCATCATCAGCCAAGCAGAGCCTTGATTATATCCTTTGTAGTTTGAAACCCTATACCCCAAGAGGAAACATTCCCCCGAGTGTCCATATATTGCATGCACCTCCTTTCATTGAGCATAGGTATGTTCCATTGTTGGAACTATTTGCTTACTTGTGACACTCGTTTCCTCTTATGTATCATAGCATTCATTTGACTATGAAAAAATCAAAAAAGACGGGTGGAAAAGAATATTATCTCATGTTGGCAAAAGTCGTGTCGCCTTTGAATAGATAACAAAATTTTAAGTCCACTTGTCATCAAAATTTTGGTTTTAGCATTGTTGTAGGAAAATCTCCATGCGGACAGGTAGATTGCCTCAAAGAGCTAGACTCTTAACTCTAAGATGGAAAGTGCTTAAC
>SNQJ01S0069952.1:21517-38188 GCA_010110895.2 Picea sitchensis | reverse complement strand
TTGAAACTGATTCGATATGGTCCTTTCAAGATTATCGACAAGATTGGTAACAATGCCTTTCGTTTAGATTTGCCTCCTTATATGCAAATGTATGCAGTTGTTAATGTTGATAATTTGAAATTGTATGAGCCTCCGTTGATTGATGATCAAGGAGATCATATTCAGGTTCCTTCTATAGATGATTTTTCCCCATAATATCTTACAGAATTGCATGAAGACACCATCCTTGACAGGAGAATGCGAACTTCAAAACGAGGAAATGTGGAGTATCTTCGAGTTGGTCTTAAAGGTAAAAATCCAAGCAAAGCCAAGTGAAAGGTTGGAAGACTGAGGGAACTATACCCTCATCTTCAAATAGACTAAAAATAGTCTTTTGGAGGTCCAAAATCTTTCCAATGGGGAGGTGTGATGAGGGGATCAAATTTTGCTCAAAAATTCAAAGTGCTCGGAATCACTTCAAATTGAACGAGAGCGTAGGCCTCATCGTTGCGGACCCAACGCAACTCGTTTGGGTTCAAACAGACATCGGGAATGAGAGATATCACGTTCTGTTCAAAATGTCAAACATGCAAAAAAGGGATGCTGACTGTACAGTCTGTACAGTCCGTACGGACAATGACGTGGCAGGCCGTACGTATGACATGGAAAAATATACACTGACGTGGCAGACAGTTATTGGACAGTTGGCATGTGACGTGGTTTGTTGGTAGCGAATGGGATGGTGACACATGGCCCAATCAAAGGCCGCCACGTGTCACCTGTTTGTTGGTTAAAACCTTTGCACTCAGCAGGAGTCAACCCCGTGACCTCCGGGGCAGGGTAAATATTTGGGAAAGGCCGCCCAACCGGCATGCCCACACATGTTCCTTGATATATATATGCATTGCATTATATTTAACATTGTTTAAATGTATGTGGGGGCGTGGACTGGGCCGGGGCTAAGCCCCGACCCGTGGTCATATGTTGTATTGTATGCGACCGGAGCCACGGCGGTTAGACCCACCGTAACTATGTTATAACCGTTTAAATAATGTGCGGTTTGGTATGGCATGTGACCAACATATATATGCGCGCGGGGGTTTAACATTATGGTTATCAAATGGTTTTTAAAACTTAAGCCCTGTTGTGTAGCGCGTGGTCATGTGACAACCATGTGCCCATGGACCTTGGTAGTTAGGGTCGGCGCGTAACTGTTCGACAGTTTGGACCGGTTGTGCGGTTGCACCCGGTGCCAAGTTTTTATGCTTTAAATTGCGTGTGGGCTAGGTTGAGCCAAGGGAGGTGCATTTTGTAGATGCAGAGACAACAAGCTTGAAGGGGAGACTTCCAGGAAGCCTATCTACTTCATTTTTTGGCCAAATGAGGTGTCGAAAAAGCCCAGCTAGGGGTTTTTGGACGTTCTGAAGCCATTGGAGTAGTCTATTTGGCATTTTGAGCATTTTAAAGCACATTTTTGAGCACTTTGAGCAAATAATACAAATGATCCATTGGAAGCTGGACCAGGAGATGTAGCCCAAGAGAGGGGTGAACTCCTTTATCATTTGTTGTGTTATGTGTTTTTTGTTCATTGATTATGTTGTTGTTTATATGCATCTTGAATGAGTAAATCCTATTAAAGTTGTGTTACAAAGTTGATCCATTTGCTTTTAACACATGAATTTAACTTGCAAATATTTTCAAGAAATACAAGTCTTCTTCATTTTTAGATCATTGAAAGAATTGCAGACATCGAGAATCAATGGTTGTTCATGGATGATAGATTCCTGAGTGGTAAAGATTTTTCCGTGATTGCCTATTATCCGTGTGTTTTGTTTCAAGTACCGATGCATCCTTTTTGACAAAGAAAATCTTTGTTTGGTGGATGTTCTACTATTTGTCACATTCTCCATTCTTTCGTCCACCATCATATAAGTATTTTGTCTGATATGCAACTCACTGGCCTTCAATCTAACAGGATGTTTACTTGACTCAACGCCCAATGGTGTTTTAATTGATCTGCATTTAGCTTGTTTCTCTTATTCTTTCTCTTATTATCTACCTCATCTACCTTATTTTAGAACCCAAACACATTCTTATTTATAAAATCATTGCAATAACTAAAGATTTGCTAGGCTTGGCCCTATAGCAGTCTAGGGGCAACTTCTAGCATTAACACATCCAATTTTAGCATTACCATATTTTAATAAACTCTTCTAGGCTGAATGTGATGCAAGTGGGACAACTATAGGTTTTGTTCTAATTCAAGAAAGAAAACCTATTGCTTACTTTAGTGAAAAATTAAATGAGGCCAAACATAAATATTCTTCATATGAGAAATAATTTTATGTCATTATTCAAGCATTTAAGAAATGAAGATATTACCTCATGCCTAAGGAATTTGTTCTTTATACTGATAACCATGCCTTGCAATTTATTAGTAGTCAAACATAATTAATTCATAGGCATGTTAAGTGGGTTGTAAAATTTTACCTTTGTTATTAGACATATAAGTGGGAAGTCAAATAAGGGAGTAGATGAATTAAGCAGAGTCAATTTAATTTTGCATGAGTTTCAAGTGAATGTATTAGAATTTGATGATTTGAAAGAGATGTATAAGGATGATGCAGATTTTAAAGATGCTTATGCATCCTGTGAGAATTTAGTAAGCAGAGTCAAAATTCCATGGTTAGATTATATGACACAAGAAGGATTGTTGTTCAAAGGAAGAAAATTATGTCTTCCAAGATGTTCCATGAGGGAAAATGTGTTGAAGGAAAAGCATAGTGGGGGATTATCAGGACATTTTAGACAAGACAAAACCTTTTCTCAGTTAAGTGCATTTTGTTTCTGTTTTGGTATGTAATATGATGCTAAAATATTTGTTGAAATATGTAGGGTACGTCAATATCCAAAGGGAATGAGTTATAATGTTGGATTGTATCAACTATTACCAATTCCAAGCAGACCATGGGACTCTATAAGTATGGACTTTTTGTTACGATTTCCAAGAACGGAGAAAGGTAATGATTCAATTTATGTGGTTGTTGATAGATTCTAAAAAATGACACATTTTGTAGCTTGCAAAAAGACGAGTGATGCACCTAATATTGAAAATTTATTCTTTAAAGAAGTAGTCAAATTGCATGGATTGCGAAAAAGTATTATTTCTGACAGAGACATAAAATTTGTGGGTCATGTTTGGAGAACTCTATGAAAAATGTTAGGAACCAACCTCAATTTCAATTCAACATACCATCCACAAACTTATGGGAAAACAAAGGTGGTAAATAGGAGTTTGGGAAAAAATTTAAGGTATTTGGTAAGTGAACATCCCAAACAGTAGGATCAGGTACTTGCACAGGAAGAGTTTGCATATAATGATTCGCCTAATAAAAGACATGTTTAATTCCATTTAAAATTTTGTATGAAATGTACCCAAGAGGAATTTATGAATTAACACATTTAGGAAAAAAAGAAATTAGAAGTGTTTACGATGAATATTTTGCAATAAGTATGCAGGAACTGCAAGAGAAAGTCAAGCAATAGCTTCAGGAAAGCAGTAACAAGTACAAACATAGAACATAATTGAAGAGAATATAGTTGAATTTTGAAGTTGCAGACTTGGTTATGGACCACCTCAGAAAGGAAAGATTCCTTAGAGGGGAATACAACAAATTGAAACTGAAAAATATTGGACTCTGTAAAGTGTTAAGGAAGTTTTCCTCAAATTCTGATGAAATAGAAATGCCAAGTAACATTGGAATTTATCTATTTTTTAGTGTCTCGTATTTGTACTCCTTCAAAGAAGCAGTAGATAGTTCAACGGATGTTCCAGTTAATGACAAAATTCAGACCATTGAATTGGGAAAAAAACTGCCTACAACACATTAGAAACATATTGAATTAGTTTCGGACAGGAAGTTAGTGAAGAAGACGAGGGATAAAGAGTACTTTTAGTACTTGGTCAAGTGGAAAGGAAAACCACTTGAGGATGCCATGTGGATAATAACAACACAGATTTTGAAATATGGTACAAGAATTGAAGAAATTATGGGACAAAGCCCATGAACATGTCTTTTTCTTCCCCTGGAGTTTGATATAGGAGAATCTTTCAAATTCAACTCAGTGATTGAATTCTAGAAGGTCTTAGGAATTTATGAAAGGAATTTTGTTTCCTCATTGTTATGGAAGCTTGTAATTTGTTTATTTTCCTAAGTTGTAATAGTTTTAGAATAGTTCCAAGTGTGTTTATCAGAAGAGAGTATTTTTCCATGTAATGTAACATGATGGTTTGTTTAGATAGGAAGTTGAAGGAGTTAGAAAATCTAGGGTGAGTTATTTGGATTCAATCTTATTCAAGGAAACAAATCAATTTTATTGAGAGAATTAGAGGAATCTTTTTAGTTTTGAGGATACGATTTGATCTCTCTGATTGGAATCAATTTTCTTATTCTTTGTATAAATAAATCCATGGGCATGAAAAAGAAATAGAGTGGGAGTAATGAAGACATATGATTGTTTATGAAAACTTGTTGTACTATTCAAATTTGCTTGTCTATTGATTCATTTTATCTCCCAGCTCGACTCGCTACATGTTGCTAATGGTTTTACTCATTCTATTTTTGTCGAGATTGATAAATTGTATGTAGCAATGAAACCATAGAGGGTAAAGGTTGATGCTTTGACTCAATTTCAGAGTAGATTTAATGGAATCACTATCTTTAGCAGATTCTAAATCTAGTGGAATCGCTATATTTAGCGGTTTCCAATTAATCGGACTAGATCTTAAGATTTAAATGAAATAAGTGTTTTATTTCCATTGGTGACTAGTGGGATGGTTAACATATCGTCAGTTAATAGACTTTAAAATTCCATCAACTGAACTGAAGTTAAACATGAAAGGTGCATTATATATCTCGGGGCTTGGTGGGCCAATGATTATGTGTGTATTTCGGGATCTAGTGATCTAGTGAGTAGAGATAAGCTAGTGGTCCCACAAGATCGATGGTCGGTTATCAAAGTAGTGTATTTGGAGAATTATTCCTCGGTGGCCCAGTGACCTAGTGGTTCTGATGGTCATTTGAAAAAAAAATTATGCGACGAGAATCTGGTTGACAAAAGTGTCAAATGATGGATTTCAAGACTATTAAAATCACCATTAGTTGATGAAAAATCGTGTTAAAAGGTAATGAAGCTAATCCGGGTTTGTGTCACATAAATCTCACTGGTGCATCTACTTCATTAGATCCATATAGACATCTATATATTCAACAAAATATTTATTGAGCATACACTTGCACATTTGCGAGGTCTCCTTGGAGTGAATGACACAATTCCTTAGCAGTTGTCTTTCTTTCCTTCTTCATTTTTGATGCATTGTACTTTGAGGGAATATCGGGTGACCCTAAGAGGAAATGAGATGGAAAGTGAGGATATAGAATATGATGCCCCTATATGCCCCTATAGGTCAAGTTACTAAGTGGAAAGTGTCTTGGAAACGAGTCTTGGAGATTATCCAAAGGTTGCCAAGTGCTTGACTACCTATGGAAGATAGTTGTACCTGCCCTAAACACAAGAGAAGACAAGTATACAAGCCAAGATATCTAATGGAAAAGCAAGTGAAGCTTGTTGTCCTATATAGCAGCAGTAAACAATGATACAAATGAGCAAGTAAATTATAATCAAATCTGTTAAACAATTCATTGAAATTCTAGTTAAAGATGCAAGAGATGACCTAGCAATGATTAGTATAACTCAAGTAAAATAGAACAAGACTTTAGCAACAATATAGGGTTGTTCAAAGAAGTTATTGTAGAGATATTATAACAACCTTATGGCTGTAGGAAAATATTGCTACAACAGGAAATTCCAACCACCAAAAATTACAAGCAAACCACCCAAAAGATTCTAAATGACAAGTAGATTATTATGGCAACTTTCTAGCAAATTTTGACGGTTGAAAAGAGAGAAAAAGTAAAAGTTTGAGAGAAATTTTCTGCAGCCCTAATAGTTGTAGCTTCAAGTTATGACTACAATAATATTTCCTTGGATAAAGAGGACACCCTAGTGGCTCAAGCAAGCTAGTAGAGCATAGAAT
The DNA here is from genome assembly GCA_010110895.2 of Picea sitchensis. Classification (NCBI taxonomy): domain Eukaryota; kingdom Viridiplantae; phylum Streptophyta; class Pinopsida; order Pinales; family Pinaceae; genus Picea; species Picea sitchensis. The sequence continues at coordinate 32,112 of SNQJ01S0069952.1, read as the reverse complement.
TGATTACACTTCAAACAATTTGAAAATATCGTAAAATCACCTTACCCAATGTAAGTAATTTATTTCTCCAATGAAAATTTCAGACTAGTGCCTTTAAAATTTGGGTAAATTGAGTCTTGGATGTATGATTTATATCCACAATATCCCTAGGGGTGTAAACCCTTTTACTCCCTAGGGCATGCAAATCAAACTAAGGTAAATCTAGGAGGGTGTACACCCTTGTACTCCTCCTAGCAACCTTGGTTAAAATGACTTGTCAACTAGAAATAAGATGAAGTTTGGAGGAGGGCATATGCACTTATACTCCTCCTAGGGTTTCAAACAAGAATATTATGGAACAAGAATAAAACACCAATAAATGCAGAAATTTCCTTACCAATTCCACAAGATGCAAGATCAAACCCTAGTTTACCAAACCATATCCATCCATAAGCAAGAGAGTAAGCATCCAAGAGGTGCGAACCACCTTAGCTCCACAATATACCAAGATAAATCACCAAAATACATTTTCACAAGAGAGAGATATCCAAATTTCCCAAAGAGAACGCAAATTTCTATCAAGTAGTCTTCTCACAATGGGAGAGTTATGATACAAAATGAAATGAAGTGATTCTTATTTATAAAAAACTCCTAAAAAGTGTTTGTCCACTTAACTTAGGTTAAGCCAAAAAACAAGGGAGATGTTTCCCTTTATTTTTCCCCTTTACAACATAAATTCAAATTTAACTTTAAAAATTGTACATAAGAAAACCCTAAAGATGACGTCAACCCTGTCTAGGGTGATGTTTTGGCACTTCTAGCAAGTCGTTGAACTTGGAGGTGAAACGTTGGGCCTCCAAAGGCCTCCCTCTCATGCGCTAGGGTATTATCCATCAAGCTAAGGATTTCTCTCCATCAAAAAGTTCCAAGTGTCAAATCAACAACACCACCACCTCGAAATCCTAGCCCCAACAAGATGTCAAGCCCCAAGAAATAGTGCTCTAGCCTCCAAAGGCAAGTTGTTGGGGTGATTAAAGGCTAGGATAGGTCCTCCAAGTTGTATATCAATCCTCCAAAGGCTATCATCATCATCCGTTGTGTGGGCCATGGTATCCAACCTGTGGGATTCATGCCCCATGGAAGCCCAAGCTAGGCTTGTTCCTCCAAAACAGCCCACCAAGCAAGGTCATGTAAATAAAATGAATATGTCATCGAAGAATATCAAATCAAATGCATCATGATAAGTAAATCAAGTCAATAAAAGAGTCACCTAAGCATGTGCATCAAAAACCACCTCATAAAATTAAACACTGAACTTGAGGTGAAATCTAGTCAAAGGCCTACTCCTTGTGCGCTAGGGTATTATCCATCAAGCTAAGGATTTCTCTCCATCAAAAAGTTCCAAGTGTCAAATCAACACCACCAATTCAACAACAAGATGCGAAGGGGTTCTCAAGAAATATGCTCTAGTCTCCAAAGGCAAGTTGTTGGGGTGATTAAAGGCTAGGATAGGTCCTCCAATGTGTCTCTCAATCCTCCAAATGATATCATCATTATCCAATGTGTAGTCCATGGTATCCAACCTGTGGAATCATGCCCCAAGGAATCCCAAGCTAGGCTTGTTCCTTCAAAATTTTCCACCAAGCAAGGTCATGTAAATAAAATGAATATGTCATCGAAGAATATCAAAGCATCATGATAAGTAAATCAAGTCAATAAAAGAGTCACCTAAGTATGTGCATCAAAACCACCTCACAAAATTAAACAAGTGCTCAAAGACCCTAAGTAACTTTCCAAGTTTAGGTATGGATCCCATCGAAAGTGGAATCATTCCCAACAAGGATTGTTTCAGTGACTTATCTAAGCCATGTGGATACATTTAGCATGTGTAAATTTGGGCATGGGGTTCATGACATACAAGTGCTCTTGTAGAGTTAGGTTGTACCCAATTTTCAATGCATCCTTTTTCCAAGCCCATTCAATGCCATTAATTAATTAAGGTCCAGACATTGGGTAATCCATATGGGTTAATCGATTAGATTGGGGGGGAATACCATAGTGTCACTTGAAGATAGAGGTACACATAGTGCCACATGCATGGAAAGAAAGGGACACTGCCTGAGTATGCATGCACACCTCAAATGGGACATCTATAATGTGTGGAATTTTGCGGTGTCTTTTATTTTTTAGTAAAGATATTTCATTGTTCTCAAGACCTATTTGGAAGACATCCGGAAGGTTATGATTTGGATTTTATATTTTGCCAACTACATTCCCTCCTTCATCTCCTCTTCCCATGAAATGAGGGATAATCCTTCTTGGGTTAGTACACCCGAAAATCCCAAAATAGAAGGAGGCGAGGAGAAAAAGTGTGAAAAGTGGCAAGTATGAATGGGAATGGCATGATGACTCATAAAGGTGTTAAGGTTTAAGTTATTATGCTTCTTTTAAATTACCAGGATAAATCCATAGCACTAAGAGAAACACAAGATACACAACATTTATCCTGAAACCCTCATGGGGGAGAAAAAAAACCAACAAAATTCCTTATTATAGATAGACAACACAATGCCAAGACAATAAACCAAAAAATTGAGAATATCCGATCAGTAATGCACCTCTCTTCTTCCTTTCTTCTCCCAATGCAACTACCAAACTTTATAACGGATGAACAATGAGTGAGTGAGTTAATGAGGTGTTGATTTCCTTTATTTATACAAACTGGAAAGTGTTGAAAAGGCATTTATTCACTGGGTAGGGCTGACTTGTCTACTTAGTGGTTAAAACCACTTTAATTAGTTTGGGGGAACTTCAATTTGCACATGTAGGGTTTGACCAATCCACAAAATGATATTTGGTCAATTACACCGACATGATCAATCCACAAAAGGGGATTGACCTAATGAATAAACTCAATAATAAATATATCACTTTACATTTACAATATTTCAACACTCTTTAACAACAAGGGTATTCTACAACATCATCGTGAGAGAGGGCAACATCAACAACATCAACACCGATTACATTCATAAATCATCAAAATAATAACAGATGGAATGGTATCATCATTCAGACAACATGAATTAGTATAACACCAATACATCATCATCACCAATAAAAACACAAGGCTGATACAACAACAACAACAATATCACAACACGGCTATCGGAGCATCATCAACATAAAGACTAGGCTGGAAATCTTCAGCACAAGCTAGCATCTCAACTCCAAATGCATTACATGAAGTCGGAAATTTTCAGCACCTAGGCCGCATCACAACAAACATCAACATGAAGTCGAAATTCCAGTATTTATGCGTTTAGCATCACAAAAACATTACCCTGAGAAATCTTCGCCATCGGGTTAGAAATCTTTAGCACAAGCAATGGGCATCACAACAACATTAAGCAACGAAGCTGGAAATATTTAGCACAAGGATGACATCAACACTAATCCCCCTTTCAAGGGAAGTCCTTTCAGACTACAATTACTTTATCGTTCTCAAATCCATGAGACAAAGGTTTGGTAAACACATCTACAACCCGCTCTCTGCAACATATCATGGATGTAATGATATCGGATTTATGTGTTTTGACTGTCATGGAACATAGGGTTCTTTTTCATCTTTATGCAACCTAGTTATCACATAGAATCACAATTACTTCCATCTCCATTGACCACAACTTCAATCCATATTTTACAACTGTGGAACATGCAATGTCAATTTTCTTATGTCATGCTAAGAGCAATACTTGATTGCTACTCCTCTGCTATGAGATCATGGCTAACCCCAACCGAAACAACATCCCTAAGTTCTCTTTCATCGAGACACTTCCAACCCAATCTAAATCAGAATAATCACCAGCCTGAAGTCATGATCTCCATTTAAACTGAGACCAAAATCTAATAAAATTCCTTAAGGTACTCATCACATGTTTTGTAACAAACTGTGAACACGTCTGGCCACTAGAAATTGACTCACAGACTACAACAAAACATATATATGGTCTAATATTCATCAAATACATCAAAGAACAAATAAAATGTTTGTATAGAGTAACATAAAATATTTCTGACGAAGTATCAACCAAGAGCTTCAAATTTGTTTCTATGGGTGTATTCATGGATTTTCAATCCAAAACTCTTTCAAGATTTTAACCAGATACTTCCCTTACATGAGGAAGATATTCTCTAGGCTCTTCCGTAATTTCAAGACCTAAGAAATAGTGCATTATTCCAATGTATTTCATCTCACCATGCAATATTCTTCTTACAATAAATGATGATATTTTATTCTCCAGTTAGAAAAAATTCGTCCACATACAAGAACAATATAACAAAGCCATTCATAACCTGAAGTAAATGTTAGAACGCTTACCTTGCAAAGCCCAAGTCACAAGGCAAACCTGCCAATTATTTTACACCAAGCTCTAGGAGCTTGTTTCAATCCATACACAGCCTCCTTCTTCCACCCACATACATGAGTCTTTGTCTTCTACTTCAAATCCTTGATACACTTCACGACACCATTTACAAAGCCATTTCACATCCATCCGGTGTACTTACTTCATCTTAGTTGCAAGGACAGATGTTCCGGTCAGAAGGTATTTGGCTACAGGTGAGAAACGCCTCTTCACGACTTCCTTTTGGTAAAATCCACGAGCAACAAACCTGCTTTATATTTCTTAATAATTCCATCAACATGTTTTATTCAGATAGCCATTTGGAAGATACCACATCCTTCTCTTTGGTCTAGGAACCATTTCCCATACATCATTTTTTATAATGGATTGGTATTCTTCAATCATCCGCCCATTCTTTCTTCTCAATGGCTTCTTCAAATCAAGTAGGATCATTTTCTATGAGACCACACATCAAATCCACAACCGAGAATATCTTTGCTTCTTGACTTGTCTCATGGTTTCTTTTGGGGCACCATACTTCTCACCATGTTGAATAAGTTCCATTGCCCAAGATGGATTTCTCTTGTGGGAGATCAGCATCTGGGGAGGTTCTGAGATTATATTATGTAATGATCTTCTATAATCTCCTCATTGGGGAAGTTATGACTTCCTTTACATGTTATACAACTCCTGGAGCCAATGTGGTTTTCTTTATATACTTCTTCAAGCTGCACGATTGAGGCTGTATCTTCATGTGTGCTTACATATCCATCAATATGATGGTAACCTCTGAGAGATTTCCAAGGCTTTGGAGACCTCATAGATCCAACAAATACCCCTTCACTGGCGGTCCGCCTACCTTCTCTTTGAACGCAGTACAACATGAGACAAACAAATATTTTGAGATGGCTTATCAAGCTTATGAACCCAAGTGCACTATGGGACAATTTTTCTATACACACTATTGTTTTTGTGGCTTCTTTCCCATAAGTTCATTGGAAGATCTTGATCATGGATCATAGTCTCATTGCTTCCATTATATTTCTATTCTTTATTTCTTCTACACCATTTTTTTGAGGATTGTAGGGAGTTGTGAGATCCCTCTTGATCCCGATATATTTACAAAAGTTTATAAAATCTTTGAGGTGCATTCTCCACATCTCGAATTTGAGTATCTTGGATCTTCTTTTAGAGAGATTTCTATTAAGGCTGAATTCCTTGTATTTACTAAACACTTCATCTTTGATTTCTAAAAGTAAACCCAAGCTCATGAGAATAGTCATCAATAAAGACACTAAAAGACACATAGTATACATACCCATTGATGGAGGTGGATGGCATTGGGCCACATACATCTAAGTGAATGAGCTCTAGGGCTCCTTCTTCTTTACTATCTCTTTCAGGAAAGGGTTCTTGATGTTATTTCCTTGTGCACATCTATTGCACACACCTTCATGATCAACCTTGAATTATGGTAGACCTGTCACTGCCTTGCTTACATATGGTAATGCCTTGTAGTTGATGTGAGATAGTCTTCTATGCAAAAGTTCACATGGATTCTCGATGGAATGAGTCAAAGCTACTTCTAAGTGACCTTTTAGCTTATACAAGCCACCTTCTTCTTTTCCAATAACAATTGCTTCTTCTATGGTTTTTCCTTTGGGCCACATAATAACTTCTCCATATATGAAAGAAAATTTGAAGCCTTTCTTATCTAAAGTTGAGATAGAAAGTAAGTTTTTTGTCAAACCTGGTACATATAGTACATCCTTCATTTTAATTGGGTCCCTGAATAAAGTTTGTAATTCGATTCTCCTACTCCTTTGATAGGGTACTGGTAATCATCTCCAACTGTAACTTTCTGGGGAAAGTTCTTTTTTTGTAAGGCAAGAGAGAATATCTCTTTGACCTGTCATGTGCTTGGAAGCACCACTATATATGAGCCAAGTGTCCTCACCAGGTGTCACTGATCCTGAGAGGGTAGAGATTAAGACATAGTCTTCAATTTGTTATTTTATCATCTTCGTGGGTGGCTCTTCATCTTCAACTGTATGGGCATGGTGCCTTTTGTTTCTCTTATTGTATTCTTCTCTTCTAGCTGGACAATTTTTAGCAATATGTCCCATCTTGTCACAATGGTAACATTGGTAGGATGAGAAATCTTTTTCTCTTCTTTGACCTTTTTGAAACTTCTGGAATCTCCTTGGACGGTGAGACTCTTTATGGATGGATTTTTTTGGGGAGTGAGACTCCTTATGTTGATGAGTATATTTTTGGAGGTAAGACCTCTTCCTTCCTCCTTTAGTATGAGAAAATAGGGCTTTATCTTCATCTCTTGATAGTATTGCTTCTTGGTTATCTACTCTTGCTTCTTCTTGAACACATTCTTCTCAAAGATTGTCGAAGTGTAGTTTCTCCTTTCTGGCACAAATAGTTTGGGTGAATGTATCCCAAGGTCTTGTGAGACCATTAAGATTTGTCATTATGAGTTCATCCTCATCTAGGGTGTCTCCAATTGCTTCTAGTTGTTCCATGAATTGTGATATTCTAGAGAAATATTCCTGAATTGTTTCTCTTTTCTGCATCCTTGTACTTTTCAGTTGAGTCCTTATATTCATCTTCTGGTTGATGTTCTTTCCTTCATACATTATGGTTAGGGCATCAAACATTTATTTTGGAGTTTTCTTTGAAGCCACTTGAGTAATCAAGTGATTTTTAATAGAGTCTACAATGATTCTTTTGGCCCTAACTATGTCCTTTTGGTGTTTTGCTTTAGTTGCAACATCGGTAGGTTCTGGTACATCTTCTTTAATGAATCTTGCTAGGTCATTCTCTTCAAGAATGAGTGAAATTCTATACTTCTAGGAATGAAAATTTTCCACACCTTCTATCTTGTCAACAAGCTTAGTGCTTGCAGACATCTTGACCTGGAAGTAGGAAAATGACCAAAAATTGAAAATGCTCATAATTTAATTATGAACTTACCAAGAGGTGCAATTGGCTGAGGCGGGTAGCCTAGTGCAGTTAGATTTTAGAAAATCCAAAATTTTCCCCTTCAAAATGGACCAGTAAAATTCTGGACTGGTACTTCTGGTATTGGTTCTAGTTTCTTGTTTTTCTGGTTTTCTGGTATTTTGGTTTTTTAGTACCAGTGAAAACTAGGGTTTCACTTTCTGGGAGTTATGTCCACTGAAAAAGTGCGTTGAGGCTGCCAAAGATTTCGCTAGGCTAGGGCGCACTTCCTTGATGAGTTTTAGGATGAAATTCCTCTTCAATAGAAAACCCTAATTTTCTTGTACGACAACAATGATGTTTTTTCTTATCTAGTGAAAGGTTCTCTATTCAGCGTAGCTCCGATACCATGTTAAGGTTTAAGATATTATTAGGTTTCTTTTCAATTTATTAGGTAACCATAACATAGATATGATCACTGAGAGAAACACAATCACAAGATACACAACATTTATCCTGGGAAACCCTCATGGGGGAGTAAACCCAGCAAAATATTCCTTAATATAGATAACCAATACAATACCAAGACAATAAACCAAAACACTAGAGAATATCCAACACTGAGAAATGTGCCTCTCTCTTCCTTCTCCCAGCTACAGCTACCAAACTTGTGCACTGGATGAGTGAATGAGTGAGTGACTTAATGAGGCATTGACTTCCTTTATTTATACAAACTGGCAGTCGCTGGAAAGGTGTCTCTTCATTGGGTAGGGACAACTTGTCTTCTTAGTGGTTAAAACCACTTTAATTATCCCGGGGGTCGACTTCTCAATTTGCACAATATATTTAGGGTTTGATCAACCCACAAAAGGGGATTTGGTCAATTACAATGCCCGACATGATCAATCCACTAAAGGGGATTGATCTAATGAATAATAACTCAATAATAATTGGAATACTCTTTGCAGTTACAATATTTCAACACAAGGGGACTTCCCAGTATCAAACCTATCCCTAAGGGTGACCACTTACTAGGGCACAATGTCAACCACCAAGGTGAAACAGGGCAAAGAGCATAATTTCCAAGCATAAACTACATAATCAAAAGCATATTTAAATGAAACATACTAAAAATGCCTCAAATATCGAAATGACACTCACCATAATACTTGCCTTGTACCTCATGGAGCAACGCCCAATGTCTTCTGGAAGCAAGTTGTTGTGGAATATACCATCGTGATGAATTTGAGATCTGTGGTGGTGAAGTTGGCCTCAACCTATGCAAGTGGGTGATGTCAGCCATCTATCTCTCGATACTCCATGCCTACAACCTGAGGGCCTCGAGACATCACGTCCTTAGTTATCCTTAGGAATTGGGGATAACAGGCCCTTAGAAAAATCATAAATGGAGCTCAGCCAGACCGAGTCTCGAAGAATTGACATTTGTCATCGGGTCTCTCTAAGGTGGAAACTGTCATCCGAGGCACCTCAACCATTATTATGTGTCATGTTAGATGAAAGGCCAACTCAGTGGCAGACTACACAGAAAATGTGGCGGTGGGCCAAACCAAGCTCGAATCACGATGGCTCTGGGAGGAAGTAGGACCGGGGGACTTCTAAGGCAATATAACATGTTTAAATCAGAAAGAAAATCACATGCCACATGCGAAGACAAGTGTGGGATCAAGAGTAGACCCAGTGGGTCAGGAAGAGACCCATGCATCCTCATGAAAAATGTAGTTATTACGAGTGGTCAGATGGGAGTTGGTACTAAGGGAGGTGGAACAGTACAACCGACCTCAAAGTGGAAGAGCGAATAGTTACTATTGGGAGACTAAGTTAGAATTAATGAGACTACAACTACAATATCTAGAGGTGGTTAAGCTGACAATGGATGGTGGAAGGACGAAATAGTCATACCCAACCACCTCTGAAACCATTATGTCTGAACATGACAATTGTACAGCTCGAGTGATCATGATCTACTTGGGTAATCATGGGAGAAAGGGGAAGCAGAAAGATAACTTCTCAATGATCAAGGATTCCTCTCATTAAAAGGAGAAGGAGGAAGCCTCACCGTATTATTGCTATCCAGTATCCAAATTCTTCCAGTAATCTTGGTGAAGATCCATGTGGGGTTATCAGTTGGAAGGTCGATAAGAAGAGGATGTCTCAAGGGAGTTTCTTCATTGAGGGTGACTCCCTCTCCCTCCTGAGGTGTTTTCCCAGTTTTGATCCCATAGTTTTAGAGGCCAACCTTTCTTTCCTCAGTGGGTCTTTAGGGAGAATTTTGATTTTAGTGAGAGGGTTCTTCCTTAAATCCATGGAGGCAGGCAGACATAGGGATACTAATGAAATCAAGGCTATGCAGGGGTCAGGAAGCCTACCTAAAAGAAAAAGGGGGGTAGGGAATCAACCAATAAAGAATCTCACTAGAGCTAGTAACAGAGCAACAAGAGAAATAGGGGAGGCACATAATCAGTACTAGAGACTTTGCTCACCTGTGGAAAAATGATCTATGGAGAATTTGCAGGAATCGGTCCTGAAGAAATGAAAGAGTACTAAGGATGAGGACATTCTTTGAGAGGCAAAATACTGAGTGGCAGACCATGGAAAACAAATGTCTCAGGAGACCAAGTACTTCCACCTGGACGAGGTATATTGGATGAAAAAAGTTATAGTGGCACAAGTCGTCGCGCAATATCAGCTGGAGAACCAAGACACCTGCCATGCCATTTGGATCTTCGAAGTAAAGTTCAAGATTTTATGTAAGGCGCAGTAGGGAGTTTTCTTACAAGAAAGAACCCAGGACACCCAGGAGGCTTGAAGCGTTTGGCTAGAGGATAAAGGTTACCAGATCGAAACCGTGAGCACCCTATCCAAGTGGAAGGGGACGACAACAAGTCAAATTCCATCAAGCAGCCGACGAGTCATTTGGCAAGCGAGCGTTACAAGCATGTCGGCCACAAGATAATCGAGACTTTGGGTTTTCTTCAGCCCTCACCCTAATGCTAGGATTAGGAATCTTGATAGATAACATTTTTTTCTTTTGTAGTCTATGTCTAAAATCTCTTGGGGAAAATAGGCCTAGCCTAAGGAAGTCACCCAAAAAATCCAGGCTTCATAGAACTCTGTTTGGTTCTATAAAACTCAGATATATGGAAATTTCAAGCATAAATATATGGTAAATCTCAGAAAACTTATTGATACAGGGAATGAGTCTGGTTTCCATTTTTTGGCAGACACACCCCCCCCCCC
>SNQJ01S0069952.1:9387-20515 GCA_010110895.2 Picea sitchensis | reverse complement strand
CCAACACATTGGTAAGTGTTGGTGGAATGGGTGTCCCCACTCCACTGTCATTCACTTCTTCATAACTATTGCATAAATTTGAGACTTTGACTACCTGGATGCCCTCTTCATCATAAATGAAGATATAGTCCACACCTTTTCATTTGAATTCATTGTTGTTGTGTGCACAACACAAGTCTTTCATCAATGAAGTATCACCAACTTGTCTACAAATGGCATGAGAACTAACTACATTCTCCTTAGGAATTATTGTCCAAGAATGACTTCAAAGTCATTCACTTGTGATACTATAAAGTTTGCATGGCCCAACCATTTGTCCAATGCAAATGTAACCATAGATACTACCTTAGCCTTAGAATTATCCCCTTAACTAAAGTATTGCATGATCCAATTCTATGTTTAAGTTCACTTGCCAATTATTTTTTCAAGAAGTTGTGTGAGGAACCAAAATCAACCATTTCGTGTACTCTCCTTCCATTGATGATTAGATCCACAAAAAATAGTTGATTGAGATTTTTGCCTTGGTTTCAAGCCAAAGCATCTATACACTACAAAGATGCCCCCAAAAAGATATTCCCCCTTCCATCTACCATAGAATATTACTATGCATGAACTCTTAAAGAAAATGAACTGCAACAAAAAGACACAAGAGTTTTACCTATACCTGAAGTGGCATGCCAATGGGTACCATGCAATGCCATCTTCAAAAGCTTTGTTAAGGAACTCCTAGGCCAAACTGCACTTGAACCCAAGACACTCTGAGGTGTTTCCTCTATGGTTTCTCTGTGTATATTGACTTGGTTGAAATGCACTCTAAGTCCTGGTTGGATGCTTGAAAAAGATACTCTCAGACAGTCAGTAGCCTACAACAACAACTTCGTTTCATCCTCTACCTTCATCTTGTCTCCAACAACTACTAGCACTCTTTTGGAAAACTATTGAAAGAGGGGTCACTCTAACACTTGTGTTGCTAGATGTTACCTCAACGAGGGCCCAAACCTCCCAAGAAACCTCCTTGTTGAAACATGAACTCAAAGTTGTCTCGAACTGGTCAAACCATCTTCCAAACCTATTGATTCCTTATGGAACATGGTGAAGATCATCCAACAAGGTTATGAAACCAACTTCTTAGAGAATTTGAGTTCTAACACCAACTATCATGGACCTAAGAGTCTTGACCAAATTTTTACTTTTTGTCATCTCCGATGTGTGGCATTGCCTTTCCTCAGCCAAAGTGGCTTGACTAACTTGTGCTTACTAAAAACAAGCTACACTATTTACTTAAGGTATATCCATGACTTCTCCTTAAGATACACTAAGTTAGATGCACATCTATGTTCAACACAAGAAAGTTCACCCAACAATAAAAATTTAATCCAACCCTTGAAGCAACCATAGGCCTACCTCTTCCAAATCCTATCTTATTCTTTTTCTCATCCAACTAATGCAATTCGTCCTACTCTACCTAACCCCAGACTCAGACTGTAAAGCTCCTTTACACTAAAATGAATGACCATTGCTTACTCTTCTACATATTATCACCATTAAGGTGTCTTCCTTTTATATGAGATTTTACTTAAACTAAAACCTTATATTTATTGTTGTTATGATTTGTTTTAATTCTTTTATTTTAACATAAACTTATTTTAATACTTTGAATGATAAATTATTAATATTAAATTTTAACTTACAATAAAATAATTAATTAAAAATATATGAAAATATAATAAATTATTAATATTAAATGTTAACCTTAAAAACACATTCATTAAAAAAAATATGCCAAATAAATAAGAGTGTAGGTTAAAGATGGAAAGGTAATCTACATTATCCGTACACACAACATATTGAACTGAACTACTTTGTCCATCGAAAATAACTTACTATATATTTTTTAATAATTAACCAATACACTGAAAATAAAATAAAATTAAAATGAGAAGCAAAATAGATTTAACGTGAATTGTTTCCAAAATCCCATTTTCATACTTGTTTTTCTTCTGAAACAAAATAGAGTACATAATGGAGACCAGACGAGTAGCCGAGAATTGATAAGCCATTCCGTGGTAAGGAAAGTGCAGTTCACTATGGAATGAATGAATTCCACACCTTATAACAAATAATCAAAGGCGCTGACAGTTAAAAAGAAATAAGCGATCCTGAGCGAAAAGGAGCGTACATCCGACGGCCAGATCTGGCGGCTGGCGGCTGTGATTGAGACACATGGCATGCATCCGACGATCGAATCCTGCCGCTGTGATGTCGCCACGTAGCTTGCATCTGACGGCTAGATCGGGCAGTTGTGATCTCGCCACGTTGCTTGCATCCGACGGTTGTGATCTCACCAAGTGGCGTGCATCCAACGGCCCAATCCAGCGGCTACGATTCTGCCACGTGGCGTGCATCTGACGGCCAAACCCAACCGCGGTTATCTCGCCACGTGGCGTGCAACCGATGGCTAGATTCCACCGTTGTGATATTTCCACATGGCGTTCATCCTACGGCTTCGATCCCGTTGTTCCCACGGCTGATGTAGCGATGTCAAACTCTGCTTCACGAAATCGCCCACCACGACAGCGCCCTCCAGATATATTCGACAACCATAGATAGATTTCAATGGGACAACCGTCGATTTGATAACTCTGTTATTTGTACAATCACTAATTCCAGGTTGGTAGATGACTTTCGCTAATTTTACTGTTCCTACGCTCCCTTACCGTTGGGTCGTCAATTCTCTGGCAGCCGTCCACCGGGAGATCACGAAGGAAGCGAAGTAGCAGCGCTCGCTGGGTCGTCATTTCTCTGGATCCATCGTAGGCGGATTCTACCCGTCGAACAGGAGTCTGATGAAGATTGTATACATTTATGACTTTGTGTTTGCGAGATGGAGCCGCGGAGCTGACATGCCTACACCTCGATCCTTCTTTGCCTGCTGTGTCTCTTCTTCCACCGGACTTGTCTACGTCGCTGGCGGGATCAATGAGCATTTCAACCGTCAACGGGGCAGTGGATTGAAGTTAACGGTGATGGTGGGGAAGGCTGTGCGGGCATGGTCGTATCTGCAGCAACCGTGGAGATTTGAATGTTGTAGCTTCAACTAAACTATATGTGGTGCAAATCAATATGGAACCGGATTTAAGAAACAATAGTGGATGTTTGTTTTAACTGGGGATATGGGGAAACCACGTATCGGTGATGAAATTTGAAGAATCGTTTTTAATTTCAGTTAAAAGGGTATAAATTCATTAATCACTTTCACGATGAAAAAGATTCCAGAAAGTTTATATTTTATTTTACAACAATAAATTAAGGATAAAAACATAAAAACATAGGTTAAATAAAATATTGCATTTTCAATTAAATTTATGTTTTGTATAGAAATTAGTAAATTCAAAATATCACCTTTAATATTTGTAAAGTTAATTGTAAAATAACACAAATTGCTTAATTGTACAGGAATTTTTATAAATTTAAAAATGTTTCCAAATATTTTATTTGTTACATTAGAAAAAATGAACATCATTATAATATATTTGATGATTAAAAAAATATATTTTTTTTACTATCCATATTGTTTATATAATTTTAAATCTATCAGCTAATTATTAAATCAATTTAAAAACATGTATTTGAGAGTCATTAAATAAAGGAGTCATTTCATTAATCTACTCATTTTTAATTACTATTTAATTGATTGCAACAATAAAAATATTGAAATCCAAATTTGATGACTCAAAGCTTTCCAAATCAAACACTTAAAGAGATTTTATTTCATGTCTTTCAAAAAGAGAAGTAGATGCTCCACAAATCAAAATCTCTTCATTATTGTAGTTAATAGTGAACATATGAACTTGAAATTAACATAAATAACTAATAATTCAAGACACATTATTGGATATCAAGCTCCAACAAATGACGGTAGAAAATCCATAATGAAATAGGCTTATCCATAATGAAATACAAGTACACTTCAAGTGCAATGAGAATTCAAAGAATATCTTTGAAAATAAAAAATGTTCTACAAATCCAATTTAAGAATAATGTTCTTTAACATGCTATGGATGGTTCAAAAGAAAGGAAATACCAACATAATTCAAATCATTGAAATCAAGCATAGAAAGAATTCAAATAATACCTTCTATGAAAAAGGAAAAGTACAAATCAGTTCATTGTTGCAATGAACAACAAACACATTGATCAAAACATGGAAAGTACTGTAAAAAAAAAAAAATGATGACAATACATCCACATTTTTGGTGATTCCATAGACTGTTGAGAATATTTTAGAGTAAATAAACAAATTGCTAGAAAAGATTAAGTTTAACCTTTATTCATTTTCCATTCAAATATAATATAACATCTACATCATAATTACACCCTTATAAAATCAACTTAGCTTATATAATTATCCATTCTTTCTTTCTTCTTTTCACTATCAATATTAAAATTCTATGTTGTATAATGCATTTACTAAATCAATGTAATGAGTAATGGAGGTCGTTTCTTTTGACCATCAGTATTAGAATTCTATGTTGTATAATGTATTTATTATACACAGAGTTTAAAAATTCCCAGGTCCACTAACCCCGGCTTCAAAACTGAAAAAGGGATTGTAATGCAAACAAAGCTATTCATGGACTTGTAATTTGTAATTAGAAAAATAATCATTTTTATGAAATTTTAATATAAGGGATTGTAATGCAAACAAAGCTATTCATGGACTTGTAATTTGTAATTAGAAAAATAATCATTTTTATGAAATTTTAATATACGTTTGATGGTGAGTTCCTATTCATATTGTTTTGCTGTAGTTTCAGTGAAAAACGTTTGGACTGTTGTAGCTTCTCTACTGGCGGCATGACCGGATTTTTTTGGAAGCGCATGCAACCTTGGAGATTTGGATGTAATTAATGAAATAAAGTGATTTTGTTTGTCTGAGTTATTTCTTGTGAAATTTCGAGGGGGAGGGAGTTTTCAGGCAAAAAAATCTTAGTAAATCATTTTTTTTTAAAATTAAAATTTAAAAATTAATTTGAATATTTATATAAATAAAAAATTAATTAAATTAAAAAAAATAACAATTTTTTTTTTTAATTTTTAATAATATAATATAATTTAATCTAATTTAAGTTTTTGGAAGTATATATATTTTATCTTTTTCTTTAAATTTGAACTTTTAACCTTTAAAACCTATAAAAAAGAAAGACATGTTCTTAATTATTATAATATTACATTTTCTTAACTATTATAATAGATGTTCTTTACACATATTTCTTGTTGTTTCTCTTTAAATCAAAACCTTATTCTTTCCTTGTCTGGTTTATATATATTATTTATTTAATAAATAATACCTTCAATGAATGTATAACTAACCGCAYGAATGTATAACCAACTTTTTTATCATTGAAAAATAGTATGTGAAAACCCACTTCATGGTCTGAGCGATAATGGATGCCGGCTCCACCGTCCTGTTCAAATATCATCTCTGAACACTTAATCCCTTTATCTTGAAGATCAGCTCGTGGCAATTACCCTTATTCTCGAGCTCTTGCCTCTGGGCGTGACCAACCGCTCATAATCCTTCTGCAATTCCGGAGAATTGCTGCCTCCCATTCGATACTGCGCAGAGAGGCTGATATGCTACCACTGGTAGTACTTGGTGATATTAAGGAAGCGTTAACTCAGACTGGAAAAAATATTGAGGCAGAAAGAAATACTTGTTTCCCACCTCCGGTTCGTCGTTCGGAGTGGGAGTGGCAAATTAAATGGTGAGGAAATTCCTGAATGATTTGGCCAGCGCTGAGGCGAATTCCTGAATAGTTTCCTCTGTCTTCTTCATGTCCACCGCCGTGCAGGACGCATAGTTCCACATTCTTTCACGCACTGAAAGCACCAGGTCAGATCGTGCGGTTCAAATCGTCAGGCCGTCGGATATGTGCCACGTACATGGAGCTATCCGTACCATTTTCGTCGTACGGTCTGTTAACAGGGCCGTTCGATTGTCGACACCTGGTGTGGATCCAACGGTTAGATCTAGTGGCTTCTGTCTCACCACGTGGTGTACATCCAATGATTAGATCGAGCGGCTCTTGTTGCACCACGTGGCGTCCATCCAATAGCTAGATCCGGCGGCTCTTGACTCGCCACTTGGCATGCGTCCAATGGTTAGATCCGGCTACTCTTGTCACGCCACGTGGTATGCATCCAATGGCTCAATCCAAGGGCTTTAACCTCGCCACGTGGCGTTCATCCAAGGGCCAAATCCAACGGATCAGACTCGCAACGTGCGTAAATCTAACGGTAAGATCCAAGGGCCCTGGGCTCGCCACGTGGCGTGTATCCAAGGGCCAAATCCAACGGCTCAGACTCGCAACGTGTATAAATCTAATGGTAAGATCCAAGGGCCCTGGACTCGCCACGTGGCGTGCATCGAACGGCCAGATCCAAGGGTATTGGTCTCGCCACGTGACTTGCTTTCGACGGCCAAATCCCACGGCTGTGATCTTGACGCGTGACATGTGGCGTGAATCCGACGGCCAAATCTGGCGGCTGTGATTTCGCTGTGATCTGTGCATCCGACGACGAGATCCAGATAATGGAGATCACCTCAAATTCCCATTTGTTTCAAACTCTAAAGCTTTCCGATGGGGTGAACTGGTCTATCAATGGACCTGGAAACATCTCTCTTGAACCAAACAGCCTTACAAATGGCGGTTTCGGGGGCAGTTTTGTGAACCAAACAGCGGCATTACAAATGCTAGTTCCAGGGGCAGTTTTGCAGAGAGCTTAGATGCAAGGATGGGCATGTCTATTCAGCAACTAAATACCACCCGGTATGGAAACACGCAGTCACCGCATATCCTAACACCACTTTCAACATTGTTGATAATACGACCTGGTTTGATTCTCAGCACCTTGTTGGACTCTCCCGTTGTTTCTAATGTGCAAGTCAGTTGCTTTGTTGAATTTCTTTTCTTTCCAAATAAAGAACAATGCTCACTGTTGGACTCTCCCGTTGTTTGTAATATGCAAGTCAGTTGCTTCTAATATGCTAGTCAGTGGCTCTGTTGAATTCCTTTTCTTTCGAAATAGTTTCTTTAAATGATTAGGGTTATCTTTTCCTTAAAATGTGGTGGGTGCGGGCTGAAGCATTTTATAATTCTGTATAAAACTTATGTTTCGATTCGAGAGCGAGAGCCTGTTACCTCTCATGATGCTCCCTTTGAAGGGCCATCTGTCCTCTCCTGTCATAACTAGAGGCTGACCTCTGTTCTCTCCTTCTTTACAGAGAGGAGATTTTGGAGCCCAGAATAGACTTAATTTGCTAGGGATTATTTCGTTCCCCTAAATCAGGTATATACTTTCTTTACTCAGGGTTCTTTCATTCTCCTAAAACAGGGTTCTTTCTCTCCCCTAAATGCAACTTTAAATGCAAAATCATACCATTTGTATTTTTGGTTATGCAATTGTACCATATATTTCATCTTTATTTATAAAAGTAAAATAAATCTAACTAATCATGAAAATATGATGTATTAAAATTACAATGAATATCTTAAATATGGATTATTTTTCAAACTTTTTTTTAGCTATCTAAACCATTGTTTGAGTGTATCATTAGTTCTTTATGCATGAAATGACTTCAACAATTATGACTAACCTAAAATCTGAAGTTATGAGTTTAGATGGATTGTCACAATAGATTTTAATTTGTGGGGATTAGCAATGGTTTATGTTGATACTATTACAATTCAATGTTATCTCAATTCAATGTTATCTTAATAAATGCATAAAATTTCTCTTTCTTGAAATTAATAAATTTTTAACAATAGAATATAAATTTATTATGAAATAACACAAACAAAGAGACAATAAACACATTAACATCAAATAAATTTATAACACATAAATCCTCATAATTAAGAAAAACTTTTTTTCATTGATCAAATGGAATGGAGGTCTTATTATAAGATTAGCTTGGGCAGGCTACCTCTAATAAAATATGATTATGTCAAATATATAACATTCTTATGAAAGGGAGACACACTAGTATGAAACTTCTTTAGGCGTGACCACACTACTTTTAAGAGAAAAATAATAATTAGTCAATGTTAGTAGATAAATGAGGAATATCACTCGTTGGTACATGTAAGCCAAATTTATGGTGCAAATAGTCCCCAAGAAAAAGTGTTGTCAGAGTTTTGTTCCTCGGAATGCATTAGATTAGATTATGTATAAATTGTAAATGCATAGTTTAAATGATGAGTGTAGAGCCATGTAAGCTTAAATAAATGACCACATGTTTTATATGTCTTGTATCACTTCTAGTGCACAACTAAGGCCAAGGATTGAATGATGAAGGACTACACATCTAGATGTGAAAAAATATACTTCTATGGATTGTGTGGTAGGTTTTTCTTCGTGCACTCAAATCCATCTAAATATTAATGCTAAAATATAATATATAATGATCCAAGATGGATACAAAAAGGGAGATAGTGGATAGGATTCCACAAGAGGGGAATATGAAGGGGGGTGGGGGTGGAAGGGCATGCAAAAACAATCCTATATTGTCAATTGTTAACCTAGGGACTCATATATTTTCCATCAAGTTCCTTAAATTAATCCATCTCACTCCTTTGACTTAGAAAGCACAATCATGAATGCATGTGGAGGTTAATGGGGATTTCTACCTCACATAGTTACTTAACTATGGACATAGTACATTCATTATGGGGAAGTTTAAGAGTACTTCATTCTCCTACCTTAGCGAAAAACCATTCTCTCATTTTCATTGTCATTTTCCTCATTCTCGATCATTGCCATGTGCATTCTCCTCAAACAAATCTCATCCTATGTTCACTAGTGTTACTTATCTATACAAATCTAAAGAGAGACCACAATTGAAAACTATGATGAAGAATTTGTAAACCTTGATTGAGAGATAAAGAGGCTATTGGTGAGCATGGAGATTGAGAACGATAGGAAACCTTCGCGTAGTGATAATTTCTACTAAATGGATCCCTCAGAGTTCAGGTTTATAGTCCTAGGTTATTTCGAGAAGGAAATCGCTAAAATGTATTAGGGCCTTACCATAACCTCCCTACTTTGTGGTACTTAGAAGTTAGTTAATCAATGTATGGATCCATCTTGTTTAAAAATGATCCATTAGGTAGTTAGTGGGTATTTATTCTTTTTTTTTTTTAAGAAAACAGTTTCACTGTTATTCTATTAAAATCAAGTGAACCTTTCGTTTACATATTAATCACAAAAGATGATGATCCTGGAAAAACATAATTATTTATTGATAGTTTATGTAGAAAATAAACTATACAAAAAAGTAGATGTTATCTTCAGTCTGATAGCTTCAAGATGATTACAAAAAATAAAAACCTTGTCTTGTCAAAAAGGAAAAAAACATCTAGTACAGATGATCTTTGCTTTCTCTAACTTTAAACAAGAAGATAGTTGTCTTCATTAACAATGTCTCCTTTAATAGTTTCTTCAATATAAAGTCTTCCCATAGGACAGTTCAGTGCCTTCTTTGAGAGCTTGTCTGCTTTAGTGTTGTAAGCTCTGTGAACATGTATAAAATTGATTCCATCAAAACTTGATTTTAGAATTCTGATTTGGTCTTTCCAGTTTTCCAGATATAACAGGTTCAGTTTTGAATTGCATGTTATCCAATCTATGGCCACCTTTGAGTCTCCAGCTACCATCATATCTTTTATGGGCAGTCTGTTTTCCAAGGAAAGGAGTCCCTATAGTCCCAAGATTTCATCCTTCATATTATTTCCTTGACCACCTACAAAGTGTGCTCTGTAGTGGTGTTCTGTATTGATTTTGAGAAAAAATCCTATTCCACATTGATTATCTACAACTGCTCCATCAAAGAAGCCTATAGGATTATCATCAAAGTATAGTAGATTTAGTATGTGATCAACTTTGTCATCTTCACCTGCCCCATTGTGTTCTTTGATTGAGAGAAGGATATTTGTGATAATCCTGGAGTCTTGCCTAGGTCAGTTTTCAAAGAATAATTTATTTCTATATTTCCATATGCCCCAGATTACCATAAAAGGGATATGTTTCATCTTTGGATATTTTGTGAACCATTGAAACCTATTTCTTTCTAAAGTAGAACCGCTCCATGCATCTGGGATTCTGAAGTAAAATAAGATCTCTTTCCATATATATTGTGAAGTTTCACAGTGCACAAAAATATGTGAAGTTGTCTCTTCATCTCTTAAACAAAGACTACTACCGAAGGACCAATGCCTCCCCCTTTTCTATAATTTACTCTAGTTAGAATTAAATCCTTTAAACATAGCCACATGGAGCATATAATTTTAATTGATATTTTCACTTTCCAAATAGGATTTATACCACCAACTAATGTCTTTTATTGTGTTTATGAAGGATATGGACTGGTATGCTAAATTGGCTATTATAGAACCCATTGCCTTGTTCCATGACCAAACTACCTTATCCTTTGTATTGTTGAGAGAGATACTACTGCTTTTCAACAATTTAAGGAAATTGCTCCATCCTGTAGCCAAATTCCCTGTCAAACCGAGGTGGATATCTTCAATCCAACTTTGATTATTACTAGCATCATTTGTTGTGGCCACTTGTGCTAAAGCGTAGATATGTTGATTGTTGAGATGTTGTATTGAGGAGCCAGAGAGTTTAAAGGAAGCATTATCTCCTATAAACGGATCACACCCAAGAATGACTTGTTTGCCACACCCAATCTGCCATGCCATCCAACGTTTTATAATATGCAATGAGGCCATAAATTGTTTCTAGATGTTTGATGCTACTTGATACTTATATTCAGATTTGCGCATCCAGGAAGGCAAGTCTATTCCTTTTAGATATTTTTTAAGTAACTCACTCCATACTCCTTTACCAAAGAGACCTATCCAACAAGATTTTGCTACCAGTGATTGAGCAAACTAGAAAATATTCTGAATACCCCATCCTCCATATTCCTTTGGTCTTGCAATGTTTTGCCACTTTGAAAGGTGAAAGCCTATAGTTTTTGCAGCACCTCTCCATATAAAATTTGTAATAATCTGTTGAATCTTGTGTAGAATAGAAGAAGGGATCTTGGCTAAGCTAAGCC
>SNQJ01S0069951.1:70938-86344 GCA_010110895.2 Picea sitchensis | reverse complement strand
TATATATATATATATCCCACCCAACCATCATATATTATACACTATAACAAGTAAACTATGCATGTTTGAAAATATGGAAAATATATTGAATGATCGAATTTCAAAACAATACATCCTAGGAAAACATTTTCTAGATCACAAAGATAATGTAAGAATATCACCTAAACTACTCCATTAGCATCATTGTAGACATTACCATTTGGAACCACTAATTTTGTCACAATTAAGACTCACTCAATTGCATCTTCTTCAAAATATATACACCACTAAAACTCACATTACTATTTGTAGAAATAGGCTTCATGACCACCATAAATTTTGTGACAATTAAGACTCACTCAATTGCATCTTCTTCAAAATATATATCCAATTAAAACTCACATTACTGTGTTTACAATAGGTTATGATGCACTTACATTTGAAATTATTGTCATGATTTCTCTCAATCAACGTGAATTTCCACCTTATAGGACTATATTTTATCTATATTTATAACTCCAACTAAGCCTCACAAATATTACATTTTCTCTACTTCATCTTAATTTATATTAGGAATACGAACAACCCTCATACCCATCCCATGTAACATGACAATAAAGGAATTAGGATACAAACTCAATGGCATAAACAATGCTAATGGGAAGTTTATCAATGGCATCTAATCCATGTTCATGCAAGACCTTCACCTCGTCGTGATTAAAACATGTTGATGTTATTAGTGGGTGTGTGAGGTTATGAAGATTAAACTCTTTGTTTTGGGGATTCTAATGCATTGCATTATATGTGGTCTTAGTGGATCCAACCATAGGGAACTTTTAAGGAATCTTAAAGAAATGTTCTAATACGTTTTTTTAGTGGATTTGGGGAACTTTTAATGAATCTTAAACAAATGTTATAAGGAATATATATGTGGTCTTAGTGGATTCAACCATGTTCAAAGAGTATGAACATGCTATTGAGTTAATTTTGGGTAGTTATCCACTCAATGCTAGACTTTATTGCTTTCTATATTCTCAAAAGAGTGAGACAGAGTAAATGGTTAAAGACATGTTATAAGTTGAAATCATGCGTCTCAACAAGAATGTATTCTCTTCTCTAGTGATCTTAGTAAAAAAGAAGGATAAGTCTCAAAGGATGGTCCTAGACTATAGGGAATTTAATAAATTGCGCTTAAAGATAAGTTTATCATTCCTACCATTAATAAATCATTAACTTGTATTTGTAATCCCCTTTCTTATTGGTTTTCTGAATTGATTTCCCTTGGCGAACCCAACTTCTGATTTCAATGACTTCTCTATGTGGGTTTTATTGATTATTATGAAAAGATTATGGTTTTATATTCCGTCCCTTATCCCTTTAGTCACCAGTCCGTGCCTGAGCAGTCGACCAGGAGTTGAATCGACCTTCGTCACTTCGGTGTTTAAAGACCTATAGATTCAAATGCCCTACTTTTCTATGCATGGATGATGAGTGAAGGATAAGAATTTTCCATGTTGTCTATCCCTTACTTATCTCTAAGTTGATTGATTCATGGATGAATGTTTAGTTTTTGCACCTTCTTATGAATGAGTACCTCTGTGTCTTGATTGATTAAAACTTTGATTTCTCTCTGCGTTTTTAATTGCTTGAACTTGGGTACATCTCTGCATTTTTATTGATAAAATCTGCATTGTGAATGATAAACCTCTGAGTTGAATGACAATCCCCTGGTGAACCCAACTTCTGATGTCAATGACTTCTCTGTGTGGGTTTTATTGATTATTATGAAAATATTGTGTTTTTATCTTCCATCCCTTATCCCTTTAGTCATCAATCCATGACTGAGCAGTTGGCCAAGAGTCGAATCGACGGTCGTCACTTCGGTGTTTAAAGACCTATAGATTCAAATGCCCTGCTTTTCTGTGCATGGATGATGAGTGAAGGATACAAATTTTCCATGTTGTCTATCCCTTACTTATCTTTGAGTTGATTGATTCATGGCTGAATGTTTAGTCTTTGTTCCTTCTTATGAACGAGTACCTCTGTGACTTGATTGATTAAAACTCTGATTTCTCTCTACGTTTTTAATTTCTTGAACTTGGGTACATATCTGCATTTTTATTGATAAACTCTGCATTGTGAATGATAAACCTCTGAGTTGAATGACAATCCCTTGGCGAACCCAACTTATGATTTCAATGACTTCTCTGTGTGGGTTTTATTGATTATTATGAAAATATTGTGTTTTTATCTTTCGTCTTTTATCCCTTTAGTCATCAGTCTGTGCCTGAGAAGTCGGTCAAGAGCTGAATCGACGATCATCACTTCGGTGTTTAAAGACCTATAGATTCAAATGCCTTGCTTTTCTGTGCGTGTATGAAGAGTGAAGGATAAGAATTTGCTTTGTTGTATATCCCTTACTTATCTCTGAGTTGATTGATTCATGGTTGAATGTTTAGTCTTTGCACCTTATTATGAGCGAGTACCTCTATGGCTTGATTGATTAAAACTTCGATTTCTCTCTGTGTTTTTAATTTCTTGAACTTGGGTACATCTCTACATTTTTATTGATAAACTCTGCATTGTGATTGATAAACCTCTGAGTTAAATGACAATCCCTGCATTTTGGATTGATAAATCTCCGCCCGCGTTTTTGAATAATTTATCTTTGCGAACAACTTAATACTCTTTGCGTTTTTAATATCACCTATGTGTTTTTGGTTATTTATTTCTCCCAACGAATTGCCCTAATAATCTCAGTGTTTTGATGATCACCTCTGCCAAGTCACAGTCATTTCAAAAATTTTGTATTTTATAAAAATTTCATAAAAATTTCAAACTGTCCAAGTTTTTATTTCAAACGTTTTTTATTTTATAAAATTTACAAATCTTTAGGAATTAAATTTATGAATCCATTTTTACATATGTAATATTAGAGTATCATAAGTTATAAATATTATTTTACAGATTGTTGATTCTGGAATTCCTTGTTGTACATTATTGTCTATCTTATAATTTGTAAAGGAATATTTGTAAAATATACATACAATTGAAATTTTTTAAAACATACATATTTAAATTTAATAAATATACTATAAACATACATATTTAGACATTAATAAATAATTTATAAACATACATATTTAGTCTCCCACTCTGGTGTTGTTTTGCAATTGTAGTGACCCTTTGACTAAATGATCAATATTTATGTAGGAAGACAATGAAATACAGAAATACACATAAACGCAGAGATGCAACAAAAATAAGACTGCATTTCATTAATAACAAATGACTAAAATATGCTTACAGAAAAAATGGAAATAAACTAGCTAGGGCGCTGGTAGCTTATCTCTGAGAAGAGATGTGGCGGCTACTGGAATTTGAACTGTGTTACAATGAGGCTTGAAGGCCTATTATTATTGAGAAACAAAGGAAAACCCTAAACATCCAAAGACCTAACCCTAGGAGATGAAACACCAGGACTATGGGCCCCGTTTGTGTAAATTGTTACATCAACTTCCCAGGGACGTAACTTTGGCATACGATCTATGTTTGATGCGCTCAATACCCCATTAGAAATATCTATCTGAGGACTACAAATTTTGGGTGAGAAACATGATCTACGATCCATGTTGCTCCCCGTTTTCTTAAAAAACGTCGTTTAGGGCCTCAAAACGGCCCCAAAACTCCAGGACCCGAAAAACTGCTAAAAATAGTAAATTGTGCGGAAACTGAAAAACTGAAAGAAGAAATGGTGGGAGTACAAGTGGAATAGGTGGGTGGCCACCAATATCCACCTGGATCATTCCTCCCCCCTTAGGAAGCAATGGTCCCCATTGTGTTGAGTTCCTCCATGAGATGAGGAAACTTTTGTTGAACTTGGTCCCTGGTGAGCCACTTGCCTTGGTGAAGGAGTTGGCCTGCTTTGACAACTCGATATAGCGGTATCCTTTGTTGTCGGGTGTGATTTATATGTGTATACATGATCTGATCAGTTGTGGCTTGTTCCATGCAGTCTAGATTTAACTCTGTTGGTGTGAGTTGTTCTTCCATGTCGGATGTGTCTAGTAGAGGTGGAAAGTAGGGCCAAAGGTGGTCCACATTGAACACTGGGTGCAGACCAAGGAATGGTGGAATGTTGAGCTCAAAGGCATTGTCCCCTACAACCTTGGTGATTGTGTATGTCCCATATCGGAGCAAGCGAAGCTTGTGGTGGGGTCCAACGAGGCGCTCCTTTTGAAAATGTAGCCACACTTTATCGCCCACCTGGAAGTTGTGTAGCACCTGATGTTGATCATGTCGTTGCTTGTACTTAGCATTGGTTCTGTCCAATATGTCATGAACCTATTGGCGGATGTTTTGAATGTGCTCAATGAAGTTGTTTGCCTTGTCAGCCTCAGACTGGACATGAGCTGAATCTTCCTGAGTAGCCACAAATGGAGTGGCTACGTCAATGGGACATAATGGTTGGAAGCCCAAGCCCACCTGAAAAGGGTTGTGGCTGGTTGAGCTATGGAGAGCCCAATTGTAGTTGTGTTGTTCATAGGGGAGGCTCTCATCCCATGTACGTGGATTCTTTGAGTTGTACATGTGCAGAATGTGTACGATCATCCGGTTGACGACCTTTGTCTGGCCATCAATTTGTGGATGGAAAGTTGTGGACTTAGTGAGCTTAGTGTCCAACATCGACTAGAGGTTGGACCAAAATGTACTGAGGAACCTGTTGTCCCGATCTAAGATGATAGACCGTGGGATCCCAAAGTGTACCCACACTCGTTCAAAGAAGAGTTTAGAAATGGCTTCTGTTTTGATATTCTTCTTGCAGGCCATCATAATGGACATCTTCGAGAATTTTTCGATGACCACAAAAACACAGTCATTACCATGCTTAGTAGAAGGAAGGCCCGACATGTAATCTGTAGAGATGGATTCCCAAGGTCGATTGGGGGTAGGAAGCGGAGTATATAGGCCTTGGTTATTGATGTTCAGTTTGGCAATGACGCAAGCAGTGCATGACTTGACGTACTTCCTGACATCCTGTCGAAGGTTCAACCAATAGAAATACTTTTGCAGTACTGCCACAGTTTTCTCAACCCCAAAATGCCCAACGAACCGACTGTAGTGCGCCTCCCAAATCATCTTGGCACACTCTCTTGAAGGAACACAAAGGTGTCCCAGGTGACATAGCAAGGCATCTTGGAGGTGAAAATTGGGAACTTTCTTACCCTCCAAGAGCATATTGTATGTGTGGTTGAATTATGGATCACTTGTGTAGATAAGTGTCCAATCGAAAGTCTCGTGTCCACAAGAGTTGAGCACAGTGATTAGCGCCACAATGGGTGGTCGGCTGAGGCAATCTGCAACATTATTGGTGCTACCTTTCTTGTACTTAATGTTCAAATGAAATTGTTGCAGGTATGTGGACCACTTTTGATGGCGATCATTCTACAACTTCCCTTGTGTCTGTATGAACTGCAGGGGTCAGTGGTCTGTGTGGATGATCGTTTCCTTTCCCAAAATGTAATGCTTCCATTGTTGGCAAGCCTGCACAATGGAATACATCTCTTTGTCATAAGTGGGATACTTCAAGACTGTGTCGGAAAGTGTCTCACTATGATATGCCACTGAATGCCCATGTTGAGTAAGGACTACCCCAATAGCATAGTCATAGGCATCTGTCTCGATGTCAAATGGTTGTTGCAAGTCTGGTAATGTGAGTACTGGTGCAGAGCAGAGGCGATGCTTCAACTCCCTGAATGCCTTCTGTTGAGATTCAGACCAAAAGAATTTTTCTTTCCCTCCTCCCTTGGTGACTTGACTCAAGGGCCAAGTGATATGAGAGAATCCTAACATGAACCTGTGGTAGAAATTGGCAAGACCCAAAAAGTTGCAGAGCTCTATTAGGGTGGTTGGGGCTGGTCAATCCCGAATGACTTGGATCTTTGTTGGATCCACATGCACCCCCCGCTCATCAATAATGTAGCCCAGATATTGAACCTAGGTCATGCCAAAAGTGAATTTCTCCAAATTGGCACACAACTTGTGTTTCCGCAGTGTTTGGAGGACCTGTCGAATGTAGTGGAGGTGCTCTTCCCAAGTCTGGCTGAAGACCAGAATGTCATCTAGGTACACCACTACAAATGAGTTGGTGAATGACCGCAATATATCTTCCATTAGCCTCATGAAGGTTGCATGGGAATTCGTTAACCAAAAAGGCATGACCAACCATTCTAAAAGGCCCTCCTTGGATTTGAAGGTAGTCTTCCACACATCAGAGGGTTTGATTGGTACCTGGTGATACCCAGACATCAAGTCAATCTTGCTGAAATATTTTGTCCCCTTGAGTTGGTCCAGAAGGTCATCAATCTGTGGGATCGGGTACCTATTCGGACAGTGATCTTGTTCAGTGCCCGATAGTCAATGAAGAGTCTCCAAGTCCCATTCTTCTTCTGCACCAACACTATCGGGCTCCCACAGGGCGATGAACTCGACCGGATGTAACCTTTCTGCAACAACTCCTAAATATGCCTCTTGATTTCATCATTCTCCAGAACAAAGTGCTGATAGATTGGTCCATTGGGCAACGACGCACCTGGGGTCAGATTGATGGGGTGCTTGACTTGGAAGTGTAGAGGCACCCTTGCAGGGGAGGTGAAGATGCCCTCGTACTCCTCCACGACCTTATCCATCGGTTTTTGTTATGCAGAGGGGCTTTGTCTGGAGGTCATGGCCACGGTCTTCTTCTTTCCCTGAGGGTGGATCATCAGGAAAACAAATTTCCTGGTTTTGGAAATGAAATTACTGCATTGTTTTGCAGTAACCAAAGAGATGATGGTAGGCGGTGCTATCTCCGGTATCCTGTACAACTTATTGCCCAAAGTGATAATAATAACACAATGCCTAGACTCATACATAACATGTCACTTCCACAAGTACGGTTGGCCTAATAATACAACAGAAACATCAAGAGGAGCAATGTCACATAATACCTCATATGTGAAGGGATTGATGTTGTAGGGAAGGCGACATTGTTGGCTGACGTGGAGGTC
Organism: Picea sitchensis; assembly: GCA_010110895.2. Lineage (NCBI taxonomy): Eukaryota > Viridiplantae > Streptophyta > Pinopsida > Pinales > Pinaceae > Picea > Picea sitchensis. The sequence goes on along the minus strand of SNQJ01S0069951.1, from coordinate 79,316 downwards.
CCGTCCTTGGTGAAACCACCTGATGGTGTATGGTTGGGGGTGTGTTGTGGTCGACAAGCCCAGTTGCTTCACGACCTCTACTGAGATGAGGTTCTTCTGGCTCCCGCAGTCGACAATGAACTGCAATGGGGAACCCTTTACCCACATCTTGGAATGGAAGAGACGCTCTACCTCTTCTGAGTCTTCTGGTTTCTCCTTCTGGATCTTCGTGGTGGAAACAATGGCATTGGGCTCCGCATCGATAATCTGCTTCCCCCTGTCATTCCCCTTGTCGAGTTCTGGTTCAGAGTCGGAGCATGTATCCGATTCCGAATCCTTCAACTTGGCTACCAGTGATTGCTTGGCCCAACACTCACTTGTGTTGTGGGTGGAGCTCTTATGGAACTCACACCACTCCCCTGTGTTTTTTTTTGGCTTCATGGTGTTGTTATTTACTTGCGGCTTTGGCGGGTTGTCCTGGGCCACCCCGCCTTGGCTTGGTCCTTTGTTCTGTGTTTTGGGGGTACCTTTCCCTTGCTTTTGATTCGCAGACCCAAAGTCTCGCTTCTTTTTTTTGAACTTCTGTTCAATCTTGGCATCATATCGGTATGCCGCACCAAGCGAGGAGACATCGAGGAACTAAATTTCCTCCTAAATGTATCTGTGCAGACAACTGCGGTACTTTAACACCAAATGTTTCTCTTAATCTTTGATACCCAACTTTTTACGTAGGGTATGAAATAGATTCGTCAGCTCATGCACATCTAGGTCCCTTTGTTGCCGCAGTGTAGTCCATTGTATGTATTTGTTCTCATAGCTCCCCACGGGATAATATTGTTCCATGATGGTGTCTCGGAAAGAATTCCAAGTGGGTGCGACCGAGAATAGAGAGGGTTCCCCCTCACCCTGTTTCTCCCAGTAGGTTTCCCACCAGTCCTTGACATGGGGGGTGGCTTTGAGGAGTGAAAAAATAATCCTTTCTCGGTCGGAAAAGTCATGATCCGAGAAATATCCTTCTAACGGATTCAACCATCTATCTACAACATCTGCATCTATTTAGCCCTCAAATATGGGAATGTCAAAGCTTACTTGTACCTTAAAAGGAGTGGCGCCTCTAGAGTGGTTGTTGGATGTAGATGCGTCGTCAGTGGGAATCTGTTGAAGCATCTGGACAAAGTTGTCCATCATCGTGTTCCTTTGTTTCTCAAGGGCCTCCTCGAGAAAATTTTTGATAGGATATCTCGCTCCCTCATCTTTCTTTTCTTCCCCCATGGGCGGTCGTTGGGGTTTGCGAGGCTGATCTTGCAAAGGTTCAACCAGATCGAGCCCCAACTCCTTATACCCCGACCTCGTTGGGGACATGCAAAGAAGGATCGAGAACGAGAAAACCGCTCTGATACCACTGATCCAGATTTTTGTAGGAACGCAATGAAATACATAAATACACATAAACGCAGAGATGCAGCGGAAATAAGACTTCATTTCATTAATAACAAATGACTGAAATATGCTTACAAACAGAATGGAGATAAACTAGCTAGGGCGCTGGTATCTTATCTTTGAGAAGAGATGTGGCGGCTACTGGCCTCTGAACTATGTTACAATGAGACTCAAAGGCCTATTATTATTGAGAAACAATGGAAAACCCTAAACATCCAAAGACCTAACCCTAGGAGATGAAACGCCAAGACTATGGGCCTTGTTTGGGTAAATTGTTACATCAACTTCCCAGGGACGTAACTTTGGCATACGATCTCTGTTTGACACGCTCAATACCCTGTTAGAAAGATCTATCCGAGGACTACAACTTTTGGGTGAGAAACATTGATTTTCAAGCCCTATTGCTCCCCGTTTTCTCAAAAAATGTCGTTTAGGGCCTCAAAACGGCTCAGGAAGTTCACGACTCGAAAAACTACTAAAAAACAGTAAATTGTGCGGAAACTGAAAAACTGAAAGAAGCAATGGTGGGTGTCCAAGTGGAATAGGTGGGTGGCCACCAATATCCACCTCGATCACTAAAGGAATAATTATAAGGAATACTTCATTGTGGAAGAAGGCCGGTATCATATAAACAATGCTTTATAACCACATATAAATGCATGCTGAGCAATGTCAAATCATCTAATCATAGACGCTTAGTATATAAAAGGGTCTGTCATAAACAAAATTCCAACAACATGCAAGCATATAATACATTTTCTCTATTAATGCCCCCCTCCAAGTGTAATATAGACCTGTTGATACTTAGTGACATTTCTTTGTAGATGGCATATTTCTTCCATCCAACCAAACATGGCGTAAATTTAATTGTTGATTTTCATGGACTGTGCTCCACACCTGTTGGATGCATGAAATCTGATTGCCCATATAGATAATTTCTACTCTGTTACCATACTTTGACCCATGTACTATTGGTGGATTTACCAAGGTCATTTTTGCTAATATTAAAGAACCAAAATATATTTGAAATGGGCATGGGTATTGCAGTTATGCATCACCCTATTATAATTGTGTCTAACATAAATAACATTTCTATTAATTTTGTCTTATTTTTTTTCTTTCTTCATAATCTTTGTTGTTCAATGTTGGAGATATTAACTCGTACTTGTCTTGTGCTTAAGTTTTCATGAATTTTCAAAGGATAGATATTGATGAGAGATGTCGACACAGGATTCTCCAAACATTCATCGCAAACGCTCTAGGTTCTTCCAAGAAGGAAGAAGAGAAACTCCTTCTTCGACTGAGACTCTAAGTGACCAACAACAATATCGTCAGAGGAGATTTTCAAACGAGTTTGTGAATAGATCAATTGCAGAATGTTCTCAAGCAAGTGATATGGATGCAACCTTATTAGGTAGGTTGCGCATTGATACTCCTACACCTGAGAATGTAGGGAATACCTCAGGACAAGAGAATATTTCTGGTAATTTTCTTTGATTTTGTTTATTTTTGTTGTATTTTTGTGTATTTAAATTTATGTGAAGTCAAATGTTGTAATTACTTTCAAATGTGTGTGTAGAAAATGAGTTTAGAGAAAGGAAAGACAATGAAAGAGAGAGTGGTTGTCATGAAGATTCTAATGTCGGTGCAGAGGGTGAAGGTGGATTTAGGAGGTCACGTTATCAAGAAACAAAATATTACATGCCTACGTCCACCTATCATTCAAATGTTGTTGATGAACTTCCCTGGGAAGAGATTACTGAAGAAATGACGCTTGAACGATGCTCAGGTGTTAAAAGGAGGTTGGAAAATGATTTTGTGGTCTTGGAACTCCCTCAGGAGAGTAAACAAAGCTTGCAAATTGTTTTGCATTCATTGTAAAACTTTCTGGATGCATATCAGAAGATGGGGTCAACCACTGATAGTTTTGTCGATCTAATGAGGCGAAGAAAGTTAGAGGTGATGGGACCTGATAAATGGGAGGCAGTAAAAAATAGAGTTTCAAAAGAAGATGTCATTTCGATGTTCAATTTCAAATATGGGCCAAAGCGGAAGATGTTGAAGGTGCAATATTTTAAGCACACTGAGATTGCAGGACATCTATTTAACAGATTTTTGGCAGCATATGAGAAATTGTCGTGGAACGATGAGGTTCCACACTATTTTGCAAGACATTTTTATGCAGGGTTTTTCTTGCACATGCACCCTGATTATACTAGTCTATCATCCAATTATTATGAGACTGGTAAATGACAAACATATGATCGCAAAGGGGCATATCGAAATGCGACATTGTCGATGCCTTCACAACCTTTAGTACCTCGCCCAACAGGGGAATTTGCTTCACATTCAGAGTTGCGAGCTACATCAAAGGTTGGAAAAGAGTCTAGGAATGCAATCGGGAAAAAATTGGAAGTGATTTTTTATGGTGTTGATGTTGGCATGAACCGTCAGTGAGTGGAAGCCAATTCTCGGGCCATATTTGTTTATAAAACAGATGCGGAGTTAGATACCATATCAACAGAAGATGTTTTGGAGTATGCAAAATTTTGTCGTGATGGTTGGAAGAAGGTCATTCAGAATGATGACCCGAACAACAGATTGGTATGTGTTCTAATTAGTAAATTTTCGACGCATTTTATGATAGTTTACTTCTAATTCTAGATTTAGATATCATTGTATCTATAGAAATAATTGAGTTGTTATTGTCATTAATTGCAGTTTGTTAATATATGTTAAATGAATATCCAGTAAATATGGGACTTGATTCCACAAGTTTAAATCTGGATGGGTTAAATTAGGTATGTGTTTTCTAATATCCATAGATGAGCACTTTAGTTGTTCAATCTCCAATCTTTTGAATAAGAGATCAACAACATTTATAATTTTGTATAAATGTGAACACATTGAATCCTAGATTTAGTTCTTAGTTGTGTTGTTCACTGATCCATATTCCATCTCCTACTACTTGGGGAGTCTTGTCTCAATTCTCATTGTGAGAGTTTGAAGAGGGTGGGAGTTCACAAGTATCATTTAGTGTGTTAAAATCATTTAAATTTAATGTGTTATAATCATTTAAATTTAATGTTTCAAATTTTCAAATTTGAAATGTGTTATATAGGCTAATGTGGAGAAGAGAGTACTTGAGAGTGTGCTTGGGAGGGAGATTGGGATTGAGGAGGAAGAGGAGGAAACACCTAGATTTGGGAAGGATGTGTCCATTAAGGATGATTCATAAATGTATGTTTTTTACTTTTATCAATTTTTTGTTTTCTCAAATTTTTAGTTTAACCTTTCTTATTCAATGCTTTGATCAATTATTTTGAAATATATGGAACCCCTAGATAAGCTTATCATTGTCTTAAATGGTGTACATTCAAACTTATTTAAGGTTAGATCATGATGAAGACCTAATTTACTCATCAGATATTCAAAATTATCATGTTGGTTCACACAGTTTAGTATGTTAAATCAAAGATCTATGGAAATTTTTTGATTTGATTTTAAATAGATAGTATAAACATATTTGTCCCCAGTACTGGAATTTTAATTCTTAACAATATACTTTGTTGGTAATACAATTAGAAATATGGTGGTGCACATGCTTTTGGAGAGCTTCACACTTCTATCTTCTTAAGTAGTAGAATCATATTTACTTGACTATGTTACTTTGTAGAATATAAAATAAATAATAGAATATTGATGCTGCAAAGTGAAACATAATCAATGCACATTGTAACACTTTTTAACACTAGAAAGTCATTAGCATATACAATAAATATAAGTACACAAGTGAAATAAAATCCTTCAAAAATATTTACATTAAACTTTCGGTTAATCCAACATTGACCTTTACATTTGTATCTATCACTAACTCCCTTCCCCTATGTCTACTTAATACCACTAACATTCTTCGTTGCCTACTTAATAAATTACTCTTATATATGGTTTTTTATCGACATCTTGTGTTTTTTTTTTTATGTTAGTACTAAGACTTCAAATCTTTAGTTGTCAGATAGACTAACATATAATAGGTTATAAATATAGAAGGAAATATTTTTTCTTGGTTAAGGTGGATAGATAGTTAAAATGGATAAGAATCATACCCCAAAGTTCTATACTTCTTTAATTCCTTTAACTCCATGGAAGTTATAATATTGATAAGACATTATTTCAAGATGACCTTTCATGGTCCATCATACTACCTCCTACATTCCATAATTGATGATTCTCCAAGTATTGGTATTAAATTGTTAATTGCTTAAATTCTATGTCGACCATTGGAATAATGCACATATCTATTGTTTATTGTATGCAACTAGTGGTTGCAATCACCTTGGTAGCAAATTGCAGAATCAACGATGCCTCAAAGGTACTTGAAAATCCTCTTCATAGCTGCACAATGCTCCTTGCCATGATTCAACAAGAATTACTCATGATTCCCAGTACACAAGAATGTTCGACCTTGTGCAATTCATCACATACAAGAGAGAAATGATTGCACTTAGATAAGGCATTGTAACCATATGATTTGCCTCCTCTTTTTCCTTTAGATACATCAATGTTGAAAGATTCGCTCGAACTAGAATTGGTGTCTAAAAATATTTGTAATCTTGCATTATAATTTGACTGAGTATATCCTCGACATGTTTTTGTTGGTTTAATAAAATTTGTTGGTTTTTGCAGTCTCTCCTCCCTACTAAGGCCAAGCAATAATGTACCTTGTCCAGAACCTTCATGGCAAACTCTACTAAGAGCTAATACTTCATTAATTTGATAACTCTTTGCAATCACTATCAACAATATGAATCCACATACAAAACAAACACAATAGAGTGATCTCCAACTAATAACCTTCATGTCAAACTCAAATAAGAGCTAATACTTCATTGATTTGATAACTCTCTACAATCACTATCAACAATATGAATCCACGTACAAAACAAACACAATAGAGTGATCTCCAACTAATTCATAATACTTGCAGTGATTGACCTCATTGCATATACATCCTTTCCCCAACTGTAAATCCCTTCCTTTGTTCCACATAAATTCTTTCATTTAGATCATTGTGAAGAAATACAAGCTTCCCATTCATTTGCTCGACCTTGTGATTGTAAGCATCCACAACTACTAATCGAAACTATATGGAAGTCATCTTTACTATGAGGGAAAAACTCTCATTATAATTTATCACTTTAACTGATGAGTAACCTTTTGCTACTAGTTAGACCTTTACTTTTTGATAGATCCACCCAATTTGATGCCCACAAGTTTCATATAGATTGATAATGTCTCCAACCATCATGCCTTGTTCAATTTCAATGCCATCATCTCTCCATTCCTTGTTGCCAATAACTAGCCTCTTCACCTCAAAGAGCCTATCCAAATATATTGGGGTCTTATCTTGATGCAATCAAGGCAAAGGAATATTATGAAGATTAAAATATGAATTTTAAAGCAAAATATGAATATATGAATTTTAAAGCAAAATTGTATAAACTTTTTGAAACTTTATCTTAAAACAAGGAATTGTCTTTAGTTTTCGTGCCAAACTAATATGAAAACACCAAATCGATTGGGACTAATAAGGTTATAACGTTGTTCCTTTTTCTTTTTTGAATCTTTGTAACGACGAATGATGAGCTAAATTTCTTTTAATTTTTAAAATTAGTTAGTTTATTTATTATTATTGTAGTGGATAGTGTCATTCTTTTCCAACTTTTATGAACGTATGTATTGAAATGAAGAAAACAAAATAACTAACAAATTGTAAATAAGTTTTATTTGTACCGAGCGAAGCTAGATTCTATTATAATTTGGGTAAAAAAGATGTGTTACCTACATATAATAAATTAAAATGGAAAATGCTGCATCCAATTTTTAATGTCAAGTGAGTTTTTAAAGCATAGATTCATTGTATTAAAGTAAAGCGTGTTTTTAATGCTGCATCCAATTTTTAATGTCAAGTGAGTTTTTAAAGCATAGATTCATTGTATGTTTAAAAAAAATATAATGAACGAATATTAAATAAAGCGTGTTAGATTTCTTTCTTTGTTTAAAAAAATATAATGAACTAATATTAAATATTTAAGGCAAATAATATAAAATAAATATTTTATCATTTTGTATTTTTTCAAAGATGTATATAGGAAAAACTAAAATAAAAAAGTGATGTGATATATAGACATTTTATGTCTAGATATTGGGTGTAGCTTGGGTAGTTGAGAGGAGGAGTGTTATTTTCTTCATCCGGGTTTCATTCTCGTAAGTGGCATGTTGAACACTTAATGAGTATATTGTTGTAACATACTCGAGCTATGTGTTGACAAATCCTTGAGCTTCTACAGAATCCGTTCATAGTAAATGAAAAAAGAAATATTCAAGTTAATTAATCTTAATAAATGATATTCCACGAGGGTGGTAGATGCCCAGTGGAGTTGGGTTATCTATAACCCCGAAGGACAAATAGAATTGGAATTTGTTCGAGGTTAGGAAATTCAACCAATAATGAAGCAAAAGCATGGGCAGTGTTTCAAGGTCTCATTCTTGTAAAGGAAAAAATAGTGACCCAAACAACATTGCTCGACAATTCTTCCATTATTATTAGATCTTTTGCCCAACATTGTTCCTCAAAAACCATTGACACATCACACATTATTCATAGAATTCTAGAACAGTTAAGTCCTTGTTTCACAAGGGTATCATTTTTTCAAGTGTCATGGAGGCAAAATGATGTGGCAAATAAGTAGGACAACTTGAGTGTGAGGTTAGAGGAAGGATTGATTAAGGTTCATGGTGGGTGGGGGGTAGGGGTGTGTAATGTTCCTGACTTGGCTAGTCTAGGAAACGCTGCTAATGTGTGTGTAGGATCAAAGGTTTACAACATATAAATGATCATACAAATAATAAACGCGACAAAGGACTGCAAAGTTTGTATTATGATATCTCTGTGGATT
>SNQJ01S0069951.1:55503-70723 GCA_010110895.2 Picea sitchensis | reverse complement strand
TCACTGACCCTTCCTTTATAGCTTTCCAAAACCCTAAATCATGCTGAAACCCTAATTCATTGTTGACTTCCAAAACCCTAAATCATTGTTGAAACCCTAATTCACTGTTGACTTCTATTTTTAGCTCATAATGACTTAAAAGCACTTTTAAACCTTTTTAGCTCAATGCCACTTTCCGAATATAACACCTGTGACTGGAGCGACCTCTAGTAACCCTCTTTACCCCTCTTTGGCCCTGGCTATAGTTTAATGGGGCGGTTTAGACCATTAAGCCTCCTCTCTAGAGCTCCTATTTGGAAAGGGACATTACAATCCTCCCTTCTCGAAATTGCTTATCCTCAAGCAATACTAGTCCAGGGTGTTGCAACACCTACTCGCTCTCCCAAGTAGCGTCCTCTACTGGAAGCCCTCTCCATCTAATCAAACACTCTCTAATGACCCCGCTCCTCAGTTTCTGCTCCCGGAACTCCAAAACCTCCTTCGGAACTAACTCCAACTGTCCCTCCTCATCCAACGGGGGAAGCTCCTCTGATGTGCTAATGAATTGTCCCACTGCCTTTTTTAGGCAAGACACATGGAACACGTTATGAATCTTGCTCCCCTCTGGAAGCTCTAGCTCGTAAGCAACCTCGCCTACTCGACACATGATCCTGTAAGGACCGTAAAATCTGGGCTTGAGCTTCTCGGCCCCACTCTTCTTCAGAGATGATTGTCTGTAGGGTTGGAGTCTCAAGAAAACCAAATCTCCAACCTCAAAGCTTCTTCCTCATAAGCTCTCGCCTAGTCTCATCATCCAACTTCTCCTTGCCCTTCCATTCTCTCTGGAATGGCTTCCTGTCTCAATCCCTCTGGGGCACAAATGGTTTGGAGAAAGTTTTAGTCTTTGACACCGAGTCTGCCAGATATCGAGTGCGAAGGATGGCATCCTGCAAAGTGGGAGGCCTGTATGCCTTCACCCATCCTTTCAAAGGATCTGTGAGTCCTTATGTGAATAGCATGATCATCCTGGGCTCTGATATATATGTCACTGCCACGGCTACCCACTGAAACTCTGTGATGAACACCTCTGTTGTGCCAGTTTGTCTCAACTGGGCTAGATCCCTGAAGTGTATCTCGGGATCCTTCCTGTCAAACATGTCCATGAGCCTATCTGTAAACTCCCTATAGGAGGTGATGCGATTGTGACCTAATGTCACCAGTCCATGATACCACCACTCGTGTGCCTCACCCTCCAAGTGTAAGGTCGCAAAAATGATGGCCTCTATCTCGGTCATCTGGTTGAGCTTGTAATACGTGTCTAGCTTCTATACCCAAGCTCTGGTGGTGTATTTGGACGATTCGTCGAAAGAAGGGATGGTGAGTTTCCCAAATTTTCGGATGAAATCGAGGTTATGCCCCTGCTGCTATTGTGGTCCTCCCCTCTGCAACTCTCTAGGGCGGTTCCTGAGATTGATTCCACAGTACTCAACTAAGGTCATGTCCTGATGGAAGTCACGACGCAATGCTACATAGTCCCTCCTATACTCTGCAATGTCGTTGGCATGAGTGGGTGGCCTTTCTGCTATCTGTGGCGGTGCTGCTAACGGGGGTGCCCTCTGGAAACTAGGAAACAAGGGTCTAGGAATCCTACTCACATAGGTGTATGTGCGAGAGGTTGACTAGGGTCTATTGCCTGCTCCCGAGTTCCCCTGTGCTGCATCCGAGACTTATGTATCTGGGGTGCCCACTCTAGCCAATCTATCAGCCACCTGTGCCAAGGACTGAGACATGGTATGTTGACTAGCGAACATATCGTTGATAACCTGCATGAAAGATGCCTCTGGATCTACGGGGGCTTTGCCACTACCCTCTGGTCTCTCTTATCTATCTCCTAGCATCCTCTCTGCCTCACGCTTAGCCTCACGCTCTGCCCTTCTCTCTGCTTCTTTGTGTGCCTCTTCCTCTTCCTCTGAGCTAAGAGGAAAAGGGGGAAAATCAAGCCTATGCCTTCTTTCATGATGCATGTTGTAAGTGACATATTCATCACCTACATGTTCGCGACCCTCTGGGTCTTCTGCTGCACTCATTGTCTTTAGTCACAGGCTGGCAGGACTAAAGCTCGGATACCACTATAACGTTCCTGACTTGGCTAGTCTAGGAAACAATGTTAATGTGTGTGTAGGATCAAAGGTTTACAACATATAAATGATCATACAAATAATAAATGCGACAAAGGACTGCAAAATTTGTATTATGATATCTCTGTGGATTACAAAATGGTCGAATGCAGCTGAATAAACTGACAATACTCGACTAGATCAACAGACAAATGATCTTAGCTGGAATACAAATAAGCAACTGTGACTGAATAAAATAACAACACTCGGCTAGATCAAAAGACAAAAGGATCTTAGCCGGAATACAAATAAGCAACTAAAATATAATACCCGAAATATGGGAGCACTGCGGAATCAATGAAGAATGATGGAAGACCTGGATGATCTTCCCGGTGACTAGGGCGTGTCTTTCAACATAGAAATCATCCAATTGGTGTCTTCCTCCTGGAATACACTGAACTATCTCTCCTGAGATGCGCCTGTTCTCCTCAATGACAAGTCATAATCTGCATAATGATGAATTAGGTCGTTGACCCTTCCTTTATAGCTTTCCAAAACCCTAAATCATGCTGAAACCCTAATTCATTGTTGACTTCCAAAACCCTAAATCATTGTTGAAACCCTAATTCACTGTTGACTTCTATTTTTAGCTCATAATGACTTAAAAGTGCTTTTAATCCTTTTTAGCTCAATGTCACTTTCCGAATATAACACATATGACTGGAGTGACCTCTAGTAACCATGTTTACCCCTCTTTGGCCCTAGCTATAGTCTAACGGGGCAGTTTAGACCATTAAGCCTCCTCTCTAGAGCTCCTATTTGGAAAGGGACATTACAGGGTGTCGACCTTTGTACCTCTCCCATGACTATAGTGCATTAGTGATGAAGGTATTTTCAAGGCACAAGTGCCTTGAAATAACCCCAAGCATCATGGGGGAGTTAAGTCCATACTCCATGTCAACCTTTAGTCCATTCTCGACAACATGTGGAGTTATGGATAGTATCGCACCTATGTCGAATGAATGTGGTTTGAGAATGTTGGAGGTCTACCCTTTATTTGTGAATATCAAACGGGATCTAGTCTTTGGTCCTCATGTAGCAAGAGTACAATGAAGAAGGCCCTTTAATTGAGTTGTTGGATTCTATTGGGTTGTCTTTGTTGAGTTGCTTTCTATTGGGTCATTTCTAATGGATTAATTTTTGGTTGGTTTCTATTGGCTTCTCTTTAGTTTTGGCTTCCCCAACTATCTACAACAATGGGTCATTGCCATTGCAAGAATCAATGGTGTGTATTAGGTGAATTACAAGGAGACAACATAAGCGCAAAGTAATATAGTGATTTCCCCCCTATAGTGGAAATGTTGGCAAGAAAAGTGTGAACATAAGTTTTATAGTAGGATCATAGATACCTATGCCATGGAAATAGCTATGCAATCGTTGGAGCTCATGAAGATGAAGGGAATTCTCTGCAATCATGGCCATCTCACGGAGGCAATATTTGGAAATTGATTATAAATTTGGGGTGTTGAATGCACTAGTTAATGGAATTAACTTTTTGTTGCAGATATCACATGAGGTGATTCAATTTCCTTCCCTTCGACTTCTATGTAAATTGAGGTCTCGTCTGCAAGTGGGTTCTCTCCAACGCAACTTGAGGAAGTGAATGTGCTTTGTTCTACTATGGAAATTGAGGCCTCTCCTATAGTTCATAACTTCATAGAACAAATCGACAAATGGACAACACACTATGGAATCAAACATGGAATTTTAGGGAGGGGGGCGAGGGGTGAATGGCTAGAATTTTTATCTTTTCTCTTTCCCAATGTTTTGTTGAGCTATAATTTTATTAGCTCGGTTTCTAAGGAATTGCACCTATCAGTTATATAGTTGTTGATTTAGAATAGGCTATGCTAAAAAGCTTTGGATGGAAAACAATATTATCTCGACAATGGATTGCAAACTTTCTATATCATTTTTGTATTTTCTCATTGTCTTATTTGGCCCCAACATTTTTTAAATACAAAATTTTATTGTTATTGTGAAAAAATGTTTGGTTAGTTTTTTCAGGTTACACTGCCTTGAGAAAACCCTTGAGCACTTGCCCTTATTTTGAGGATAGTACCGAGGGTAAACCCTAGAATCTTCAAGGCATAAGGTTGGCCAACAACAAGGCTTGAAGCCCTCACAACAATATACTCTTTAAGAGCTCAACATGTCACTTGCGGGAATTGAACCCGAGTGGGGAGGATAACAAATTCCTCCCAACCACCCGAGCTAAACCCAATTGACAAGTGAAAAAAATGATAATTTTATAATGTTTTGAATTAAAATAAAAATTAACTATAATGTAATACACTCACACAAACAATTATATTTTGTATTAAAAGATGGTTTGCAACCCTACCATACAATAAGTTAATACAAAACAAAATTTAACAATTCTATATTTTGTATTAAAAGATGGTTTGCAACCCTACCATACAATAAGTTAATACAAAACAAAATTTAACAATTCTATATTTTGTATTAAAAGATGATTTTCAACCCTACCATACAATAAGTTAATACAAAACAAAATTTAACAATTCTAAAACAAAGATTTCAAAAAGTCCCAAATTTTCAAAATTTCTACTTATGAGATGAGTTCTCCTTACTTTCCTAGATACATATTGTGTAGTCCACCTGTTTAGATCCTAACAAACCAAGCTAATAACAAAATTGCCTTACATAAAATTTAAATAACTTGATCTTAATTGAAGTTATTCCCACTAAAGACTTCTTATTTATATTAGCATGTAGCTTCTACTCCATATATGCATTTCTAATCGTTGTTTCTTTGTGATTTTTAAACAATTTCATCATCCTTTATCACAACTAGAACATAACCAATTGACACCTTTGGAGGGGTAGCCAAAGAGTGTGACCTCCTAATAAAACCAAGGCCAATTCATAAAGCATGCTACTATATGCTTTCACTTTCTTAATTTCCTTACACTTTAGCAAGCCACTATTTCTGAAATCTTTGCATACTTGGATCTTTGAGCATCAATTTGACTGGCCATTATACTACTGAAATGAAAAAGGGTTACCTAAGTGTTCTATAGGTGACAGTCACTTCTTTGTTAAGGTTGACGCAAGTCTGAGGTTTCACAAAGAACGCAACAGTCGAAGTGACTATGACCTACCATTCTTGACCAAAACCATCAACACCAAGTTGAAACAAGTCATGCTCTTAAATTAGGCCAAATCTCAATTCTTAAGGGAGAAATACTAATCAATGCCCAAACCATGATTGAACCGTGAAACCAAGATAACAATAACAATATTGTACCATGGAGTTGGGGGTAGATTGAATCCAAATTCTCCCAAGACATCAGATCAAAAGCAACCCACATAACCAAACCAAAGACAGATTAAAGAGCCAGGAGGAGGATAGAGAAACATTGCCTAAATCCAACCTCGCCAACTTTCACAAAGCTCCTTTGAACTACCAAAATCAAACAAAGTTTTGAAATGAAATTCCCAAGTGCATCACTTCAATACATCTCAACAAATTTATTAACTTCAAGCACGAGTGAATGAGGAGGTAGTATTGGAGGTTGAGAGGGCTTTGATGCCCATCCTTTCACCTTAATGTTGCTCCATCACTTGTCTAGATGTGCTTCCATTATGGTTAAACAATAATCTATGCTTTTAATCTTCATGGGAGGGGAGAGATAAATGGAACACCTTATTTATGCTTATCATTCCAACATTTAAGGAGACAATGGCATTTACCTTATGATCTACTTCACTCTCCCCTACTACAAAAAGACGTGTGACCCCTCTTGAATTTAAAATCTTTAATCCTTAATACAAAAGCAATGTTTCTTGTTGATTATTAGTAGGTTTTTCTTAAAACCGTAAAACAGTTAGACAAAGCCATTACATACAAAAACATTTAATCTCATATCATATTATATTTCCTTTCTTAATTTTTAAAGCAAACAAACAAGACAGTTTTCTTTAAATTTAAAAGTAATATTCATAATTTTTTTAATTTTTTTTACAAAAAAAAGTGTATGAAAACACTACAAATCTAAAATAATAAAGATATTTATTATCAAACTGTGTTACATTCTATACTTAATTTTTGCATAAGATAAGCTACATAGTTTCACATATAGTGGAGTGTGTAACGAAATTAAAATCCCTTATATGATCTAGTGTCTCTTTCTAAAACGTTGCATGTGTAGAAGGAGAAATTGTGAAGTTGACCTAGGAATTCAACCAAATGAATCAACGCAATACAATTCTACAACTTCATTTATATAAAACGATTCATATCATTCAAACAAACAACCAAATGAATCAACGCAATATAATTCTACAACTTCATTTACATAAAACGATTCATATCATTCAAACAAACAAGTAGTGATTGTATTCGGCATATACTACTATAATTTCTAGGCGGACAGTATGGGTGGGGAGGATAACAAGCATTTCTCCTACATTATTTATATGAAAAAGACTATTAATTGCAGATTTAGCAAGTATTGGCCTCCTACATCAATATTGTTTTATTAGACTCCTTCAACTAAAACCTAAAATATGTGAGATCTCTGTGTCCCAATGGTTTTTTTAATTGTTTCAGTGTTATGATCAAGTTGACTATCTGCAAGTGTTTGAGAAGGATCCTTGGCTTTGGGGCTATGCAAATTTTTTTGTAAGTCTTTGGTTTTCTAAATATGATGCCAACACTATGTCATTGACTAGAATGTCAATTTGGATTGGTTTTGCTAATTTGCCATTACATTTCTGGTTTTTAACAGTATTTGAGGATATTGGAAATGCGTTGACACTCCCATAAAATCAGATCTTGAGAATTGTAATGTGTTTATGCACATATGCATGCCTCTGTGTTGAGTTAGATCTTAGTAAGTGTTTTTTATAGAGAAAAAGATTCTCTAATGGAAGAAGAGAGAACCAAATCAAAACCTAAGAGATGAAATTTTCTGAATCAAAGATAGAATTTGGATACCAAACTTGATCAAAATTAGGTTAGTCAAGACTACAAGTGTTGAGGAATCCACTCATTTCTCAGGGGAAAAAAGTAAAAGAAATGGATATCAGACTACACGTGTTGAGGAATCCACTCATTTCTCAGGGGAAAAAAGTAAAAGAAATGGATATCAAACTTTCCTCCTCAAGAAAGGTCGTGATAGCTAAAGCAGGTGTACGTGGATCATCATGATATTGAGGTTGTGGTACCTAAAACCGGTGTATGTGGATCCATCATGAAATTGATACCTCTGATTCAAACAAAGAATTGGTTTCTTTTAAGAATTATAATCTCCTACCTTTTACCTCAAAATTAGTTTGTGGTCCCTTATTCAAAAAGGTTGAAAAAAGCTAAAAAAATAAAGACAAGGAAAAATAATAATTATTTTTATCAAGGACAAAAAATGAAAGGTACATTATTCAAAAAAGAATATTTTTTTTTATGAAAGATAAAAAATGAAAGGTACATTATTCAAAAAAGAATATTTTTTTTTATGAAAGACAAAAAATGAAATGTACATCAATCATGTTACTTTTGTAAAAATCAATATAAATCTTTACTCTTGTAATACAATATAGACATGTAATTGTTTTTATTTATAACAATTTGCACACTTAGAGAATGTGATTTTCATTTTATAATGAAATAAAAATGTTTTTTTGTAAATACAATGCTAACACCCTTTTTAACACAAATTATAAACTAGTTCATAACATATGAACAACAAATCAACCAAAAATTGTAAAACCAACCTTTCAACCAAACAAGGCACTACAATATATAATTGGAAAACTTCATTAGTAAAGAACAATTCATATAACTTAGAAAAAACCACCAAAGTGTTTTCAATTGATCCACAAACCACAAGTGAATATCATTGTAATCACTTTCCTCAATAAATAAAATAAATCAGAGAGGGATTTCAATCAATATAGTGCTTTTAATCAAGATAACAATCCACCAACAAACTACGAGTGAATGCTATTGTAATAATTTTCCTCAATAAAATAAATCTGAAAGGGCTTTCCATCCAGATAACCACTTAAAATATAAATAACCACTCAAAATATAAATAAATGGGAGAGGGATTTTAATCAAGATAAGGCTTTTAATCAAGATAACGATCCACCAACCTCAAGGGTGTAGAAGAATTTGTTCCTTAAAGGTGTAGAATAATTTGTGATGGAGTACACTGTCAAGGGTGTAGAAGAATTTGTGATGGAGTACACTGTTAAGGCACTCTATTATGCGAAGTAACTAGTTCAAAACTCCACTGTGTATATCATAATAGTAGGGATTATAGTGATAATAATAAGACTGAAATATTTAATAAAAAATGCAAACTAAGATCACTAATGAACCTTTTTATCTATTAATTAAAACAGTTATTATAAAATTCCAGTTGAAAGTCCAAAAGTTTGTATTATAATTCATTTCATAATTCAAGTATTTGACTAACAATGTAGTCAAATATAATCTAGTTTTGCATTCAACT
The DNA here is from genome assembly GCA_010110895.2 of Picea sitchensis. Classification (NCBI taxonomy): domain Eukaryota; kingdom Viridiplantae; phylum Streptophyta; class Pinopsida; order Pinales; family Pinaceae; genus Picea; species Picea sitchensis. Next base: position 62,088 of record SNQJ01S0069951.1, on the reverse strand, counting down.
ATACTCGAAGTTTATAATTATTTATCGTTGAATTATAATAGAATATTAATAGCTACTACAATTAATACAAACCAAATGTAATTTTAATTATAAAAATTGGTAAAGGAAAAACCACTAAGTCAAAATCAAACAAGTGGCAATGCCAAAAAGTGAGAGATAGGACCATTCTTTAGGTATGGTTCGTCTTTAATCAAGGAGAATCTTTTTTAAGTTGTTCACAATTCACACTTATATTCCATATTAAAATATAAATAAAAATATTAATCCACGCGTCATTTTAGATGTAATCTTTCTGAAAAAAGAGACAATGAATGAGATTCCTCTCTGCATCATCTACATGATAAATGGCAGATATATGACACTACTTTCTACATCACCATAATAAAATGACAGCTGCACGACCTTACTCTCTACATACATTATTCAAGAGGACTGGAAAACACTAATAGTATAACATGAAAACGATTTTCTTTTGAGGATTCTGGTGTATCCTTTTTATGAGGAAAATGATGAGGAAATTTTTTATCCATTTTTTTCTCAGATGGTTTATATACAGGAGACAAGATGGATATTGGATGATTTGGAAGGATATAAGGACTAGGAATGGGTTTATCAGGGATGTTATCCTTCTGTTTAATTTCTAGCAGTAATTTTCCCATATTGGAGAAGACTTCTCCTAATCCTTCCATTAATTCTTTATGATTTCTTTTGGACTCTCTAGATTTTGCAAATATTTCTGTTAGAGTAGTGTCCATTTTTTCTTTGACATTTGTAACATTATCCTGTATTTCATTTACAGACTGGACTACAGTATTTGTAGAGACTTGCAAGTCTCTGATTTGTCCATGTCTGGCATAGTCATTTGTTACAAATGTATGTGTATCCATACCTCTCAAGGCTGTGTTTGTCCAATTTAATTGTTCTGCTAGTGATTGGACTCTTTTGTCAACACCCGTTAGTTGGGTGGCTTCATCAGAAAGCAGTAGAGGTACTGCTCTGACTTGTCTGTTATTGTCTTCAAGGACAATACCTTTGAATGGAGGAAAAGTCAAACTTGATTAAACTGTCTGTCCTTCCAGACTTTTCCACTTGTGTTTAGGAGGTGCTTCTGATCCCCCTTCCATCATTTGGACTTCAGGCTTCTGACTTAATTTCTTCCATTCATAGAAAGAAATCCATATTTCTTTATCAGAGATATAAATTTGCCATTTTTGTGATAATTATGCTTTTTCTTTATCTGATGTGGCTATGTTGAAGTCCTTTGTTTCTGGATTTGTAAACAAATCCCAATTTAACATCTTTTTGATCCAGACTTCTTCTATGGATCCCTTGGGACATCCTTTTATTATTGAATGAAATTTGTGTATTTCATTTATTGAGGGTCTTTGCATGGTGTCAGGTAGAGGGTTTGAAAACCTGCAATCAGGAATAACCTGGTCACATTGCTCAATATAACCTAACCCATACCTAGGTGTTCCGGGAGGCCTCATGCCTTTGTAAATGTCTTGTAGTCTAGGATCTAGAGTCTCTATTGTTGGCATATAATGAATCATTAAGTAGTGTTGAGACTCTGAAGTTGAGATAGTACTATCAACAATATTATTTACAGAACAAAAACAAACTGAAGAATCCATATGTTATAGGAGAGATAACTATAACTGCACAGAAAAGCATGGCGTTTAATCTTAGTCCTCTACTCCGGAGAGAGAGAATGTTAGATAGACTCCTGGCCGACTGCTCAGGCAGAAACTAGTTACTCTTTCAGGAAGTCGTAGAAGTGGAAACCTTGTCTTTCAAAGGCCCGAGACTTATGATACGGCTTCAGGGAGTCGCAAGAGTGGAAACCTTGTTTTTCAAAGGCCCGAGACTCTTGATACTCAGAGGCTTCCTCCGACGGAGAACGAAGCTTGAAGATGAATCTGTCTTGTGCGTCTGTCTTTCTTCTGCTACTTGACCTTCTACTTCTTGCTACTCTCTGCAGAACCAATCCAGTTATCGTGGCGAACCCCAAGATGATCCTTATGCAAACCCCACCTCTTGGCCTTATGTGAACCTTCCGGAAACTCCTAGCAAACCTTCAGATAGCCCAACACCTAAAACTGCCCTAAGTATCCTCCTGCCTTGCGGGACTTACTACGGGTGCTCCAGGACCTAAGAGAACTTCGACCAACTTCCTTCTGAGAACCTTATCTCCAGGGTGAGAGAACTTTATCTATCTCTTGAGAGAACCTAGACACATAATCTTTTAGGGAACACATATTGCAATGGTAGGCAAGTAGAAATGAGAATCATAACAGATGCACAATAAAGAGACAATATTCAGAGATCATAAATGCTTGCAGAAGTCTTTATATTAAAACAGAGAGCTTCAGCTCTAAAGCCAGGGTACACAATATGAGCAGGATTCTCTACTCGCTCACACACTTATAGACTTATGCAGACTTGCACACAGAATAACTCAAAAGATTAGATAGAAGGGAGCTTTAGAAAGACTCGGACAACTTACAGACTTACTGGCTTGAAACTCTGAAAAACTCCTCCCTGAGAATGAACTCCTCTTCTCCTTATATACAAATTTGTGGAGAAGAGAATCATTTCATCGATGAGACTCGACAAGACTTTGGACCCTACATGTCTTCCACTCAATCTACTTTTAGAGATTTGGCGATAGAAATCATGCAAGATTCTTTCAATCAAATCATAACTTTATTTTCCGCTAGGAAAAGTAAATCATACTTAAGATCTGGCGGGATAGTCGTGCAATATTCCCCGACCAGTAGTCATACTCAAAATGACACGTAAAGAGGAATCTTGGAAATGCAGGTCAAACCACGCCAAAAGTTAGAGAAGTGCTCCAAGTTTCCAAGATGCTCATTATTTTATTACAAAGTGGATATTGGTCACGTCAACCCACTAAACCTGATTGGCTCCACTGTCGGCCAATTAGACTTGAAGTACACTGTGGAGGTTGGTATCATCAACCCACGAAAACCGACTGACACCACTGTCGGCCAATAAGACTTGAAAGTATTTATGAATTATTATTCTACTGGCTGGTCATGGAAATGCCGAAAGCGGTCTGGGTCCCAATGTTGAGTGTATATTTCACGATACATTTCAAGATCTTCATCATGATCTTCATCTTGATGTAGGACATACCGTGTCTTGATGACCCATGGATGCTTTTCTCTGATAAAAAGCATTTTATACTCAAGTTCATAAATTTATTCTAAATTATACACAGTGTTTGGAAAATTTCTGTGAGAGAGTAAAAACATCCTGGCAGTGTCAATGCCATCTGGATGAATAGAGTTGGAATTTAAATCAAACGTTTTCCACCAATCTGTAAGCCAGTATGGTTAAGGGAAAGATGAGAATTGATCAGAAAATTTAATCATACAATAATAATATCTATATCTATCAGTCCATAAGCAAACATGATCCCACATTGCTTTATACTGGAAATAATTTATCTGAAACAACTGCTGATGAGGATCTTGTTGCGGCCATCACTGTATGTCTCTCATTCTATTAATTTGGAAAAAATTCCATGCTGGGGTTTGGTTCCATCTCTATGTTTGTTGACAAAACCAATTTCTATTTGCAGATCTGATTCTGGTTAAGTATCCTATTTCAACCAACTTCTATCTAGCTTCAATAGTGGATGCTTGATGCATTTGCCCTATCACATTTTGTGGTGGAATGACATGAATGCTGATATTTGTAGAGAAACCTGGTAACCCAAATTCTACTCCTTCAGACCATCTTAGTTTCCATTGTGGTACCCAATTTTGACAATATATTTCCCATGTTGTATGATCATCCAAATATTTTGTGACTGGAATATTTCTATAATCATCCCAAGTATTGATCACCACCATGCTTTTTGAACAATATGCAATTTGGGCCTGTGATTCTGAGATAAAAGCCAAAGTCTTCCTTTTTGGTGGATGACCATTGATACTTGGTAGAGTGATAAAGTATCCAGGATCTCTGCTAGATGTTTGAGAAGAGCCATGTGGCTCTATTGAGGATAAAAAAGGAGTTCCTAGAATACAATCAACTGGTAATTCTGACAATAGAAATTTCATTCCTAAAGCATACTCATCAAATAATAAGATTCCTTTAGGGATTTCAAAATCCATATTTGTGGAAACATTCCCCAGTCCTATAGAAGAATAACTACTAGGAAACCAATATTTGTGGGGAATTAAATCTTTATCAACTAAGTTCATATCTAATCCTGTATCCAATAGTGCATTCAAACAAAAGATTTCAGAATTTATTTCTAGTTTTATCTTCACTTGATATTTCTGAAATCTGATAGGCAATATTTTCATTGTGCTTAGCCCTTGGAGTTGGGCTGAGGTTTTAGGCCTTTCCTCAATAGGTGCATCTTCCAGAGGAGGTGGTCTGGAATCTAACTGATTCCTGATATCCTTGATTTCTTGTCTTGCCCAAGAGTCTACTTTGTAGCTGTCTTCAGATTCTTCTTCCAATTTTCTAAATTTTTCTTTCAAATCAGTAACTTCTTTTCTTAAAAGGATCATTTCTCTGGCTAGATCAATTACTGATGTATGCTGTAATTTTTCTTCCTTATTGTATTTGATAAAAGTTTTTGTATTTCTATCAAAGGAAGCTTCTAAAAACAAAGGTTCTCTTTTTGAAGATTCTGCATACCTTGACCTTTGTTCTGTTTTGATTGATTTCAAAAATGTTTCAAGAAGATAATTCTTCATATCTCCTTCGGGTAGGGCTTTGATTTGTGCTAGCATCCGTGCTTCTTGGTCGCCCACCTTGCTGAACATGCATATTTTTATCTTTTCTCTGGTATTGATTTCTGGTTCAGATTCAAACTCAGAGATATCAGAACTGTCTTCACAAGAACAGAAGTTAGGATTTTTACATCTGCAATTTTGATTCATCAAAACTTCTTCTTCTGAGCTATATTCAAACTCAGAGGCACTAGTGGATTCTGAACAACAACCTTGTTGCAACATATGTACTTCTTCTCTTTTTGGAAAGGGGTTGTGCGGGCATTGGTTTGTTTCATGATTGTTTGACCCACATCTGTTGCAATGTGTTCTCAGAGATAACTGTTTGTTAGCCGGAGCTTCTTTAGATTTTTGTTCAGAATATTTTCCTTTTGACATCCTTGATGCTTTATTTTCCGGACAATTATGTGCAATGTGTCCAGTTTTGCCACAGATCCAACATTGGACCTGCTGCTTGGCTTGATGAGAATGAGTTTTCAGTTTGATATCTTCAGGCTCGTAATAGTGTGTCTTGGGTTTGTACTTGTATCTTTTCTTTTCATTGAAATCTTTTTGCTTTTTTCTTTTTCTTTTTACCATGTCTGAAATATATAGACCATACTTCTCACATATAGATTTTCTGTCTGGTAAGTGGGATAACTTATTTACAGATTTATGAACTTTCATATTTACACACAACCCTACCAGATCTTTAGTAATGAGAGAATAAATTTCTCCCCATGTGTACATCTCATATGGAAGCTTAAAAACTTCCTGCATTTTCAGATACTCTACAAATTTATTGGGTATGGGAGCCAAGTAAACTTGTTTCCATAAAAGTTTTTGACTATCTTGCACCTCGAAGATTCTCTGTGTCCAATCCTTATGAAATTCTTCATATTCTGACATCTTTCTACATTTCATGTTCATAAGGATTAGCTCATGTTTGTCTGCTAATTCTGCTTCGGTTCCACACCAATGCTCAAGGATTTTTGTGGTAAGGGCTTCTATCATGTTGTTGTGGGGGGTCCCATCAATGTGATATACCACATCACCTTGTTCATCTCTTAGGATTTCTGATTCCATCTTAGCAATCATTATTGGAGATGAAATGACTTGCCACCATTTGCTCAGTGTTCCATTAAAACATTGAATTATGGGTTTGTACCTGTATCTTTTCTTTTCTTTGAAATCTTTTTGCTTTTTTCTTTTTCTTTTTACAGGGTCTGAAATATATAGACCATACTTCTCACATATAGATTTTATGTTTGGTAAGTGGGATAACTTATTTACAGATTTATGAACTTTCATATTTACACACAACCCTACCAGAGCTTTAGTAATGAGAGAATAAATTTCTCCCCATGTGTACATATCATATGGAAGATTAAAAACTTCCTGGATTTTCAGATACTCTACAAATTTACAGGGTATGGCAGCCAAGTAAACTTGTTTCCATAAAAGGTTTTGACTATCTTGCACCTCGAATATTCTCTGTGTCCAATCCTTATGAAATTCTTCATATTTTGACATCTTTCTACATTTCATGTTCATAAGGGTTAGCTCATGTTTGTCTGCTAATTTTTCTTCGGTTCCACACCAATGCTCAAGGATTGTTGTGGTAAGGGCTCTTATCATGTTGTTGTGGGGCGTCCCATCAATGTGATATACCACATCACCTTGTTCATCTCTTAGGATTTCTGCTTCCATCTTAGCAATCATTATTGGAGATGAAATGACTTCCCACCATTTGCTTAGTGTTCCAGTAAAACATTGAATTATGGATTTGCATGCTTCAACTTCTGTTTTGCCTTTCATACACATGACTTTG
>SNQJ01S0069951.1:36070-55493 GCA_010110895.2 Picea sitchensis | reverse complement strand
CCCAGTCTAAGTATGCTTGTGACCTTCTTCGTCGCTTTCACATGGACGATTGTAAACCAACCCCTTCTCCCTTCCAGTTTGGAGTCAAGCTTTCTGCCACTGTATAATAAGGGTGAGTAGGAGGAAGACTTGTATAAGAAGAGTGTAGGGGACTGTTATAAACAACAGGTTTCTAACATCCTGTGAGAGAAAGCATCAAAAGGCAAGATCTTCTTACCCCCAAATGCAGGGAACCAGAGAAAACATCAATGTAATGACAAATCATTTATCATAACATAACTGTGCTAATCCATGCGAAGCATTCGATCATGAACCCACTGGTATAAGACGAAAACAGGGATGGAAAAGGAAAACTGTTTGTCATAAAACAAGAAATCTCAAACACAGATGCATAACCAGGAAACCAGAATGGTCATAGAAACTTTACAGTCGGGAGCTTCGCTCTACCCTCGATCCTTGCAAAAATGGCAAAAACGCCTACATATACTCAAAAACCACCCCCCAGCAGCAAAAACAAGACGCTGCATTAAATAATTGTGTCTGCATGGCTTCTGACAGTCTGCCCATGCAGACTCAGGACGATCGTGCGCCCATGACAGACGCCAACTTAACTGCGCATGGCTCTAGCAAGGGGAGTAGCTGAGCCATTTAAATGTTGAGTTAGCATGTGTAGAACTCCTTCGGATGGTTGCGAAATCAGGCCTGGCTTCTCTGAAAGAATGGGTACACAGGACCCTCCTGAGCAGACCGATGGTCAGACCCTCCATGCCTTGCAATTAATGATTGAGGCGAGGCATCAACCACCCTCTCTTTTCTTCATTCATTCCTGGCAGCTACCGGAATTTAGCCCACATCGAATCGGTACCTGGGACATCACCATGCCTTCCTGCTCTCAGGATCATTTTAAATCCCCTCTTCTGAGCCGAAGTGGCGCTTTAGATTCCTTTTGGGAATCACTGTGAAAACCCGATCCACAGGTCCTTCTGACTTTCCTCTCGGCCTCTGCACCTAGCCATGGTGATCCTTGACTCTATATCGGGGCTTCGGGGCTTCGAACTTTCCGCTGCCACCAACCACTGTCCTCGCGAATCCCCGATCCTCGATTCTCCGATGAGCGCTTCCATGTACTGGCCCTCCCGGCTCAACTCCTGCTCATATGACCAATCCTTGATAAGACCGCAACCCTATACCTTCGTCGGAGTTTCGGACTTTTGGATGCCAAAAAGCATAAGTCCACGGGACTCGTGATATGCCAAATCTCGACTTCGCCTACCACTTGTCCTTTTCTCGCGTGACCTCTTTTGGGGTCCACCTTCGTCACGATCGAGAAATCGCGTATCGCGATTCTGCAATGCATAAAACTCTCGCTCTCGGGATCTCCGATATCCCGATGGCTTCAACTCCGATGGACGCTTCCCTGTCGGGACCCTCCCCGATAACGCTGATCTCCTTCCACGCGTCCTTTCCAGATGGATGGTCACTATTGACTCTCAGGGATTCTGGACTTTCGCTGTCTTGTTTCTATTTCTTGTCCCGAGACAAGAAATATCGCTAACATTAGGCTCCATGGGGGATAGAGGCGTCCCTGTGATGCTCTAAGAACTCATTCCGCAGCTTCAGTGCCTTGTTGTTGGGCTATGGAGTCATGCTGAAAACATCCCGCTGCTGAAAATACAGGCCGAAAAATAAAAGTAACAAAATAAATCTACATGTTCAAAGGAGCTTATTTATACACAATCCTAAACTAATAAAATATTTTACATGGGCTAGGTGAAAGAGAACTTCCACCATATCCATTCAAGCAGCTTCCTGGATAGAATCTCCTTCCTTCTGTCGATGATCACTAGCAGATGGTGTAACCATGACAGCAGAACGGTTACACTCTTCAACTCCTCGTTACAGGCTGGAGTTGAGATGAAATAGGGCGGCTCCAAAGCATAAGGGAAATTCCCCTCCATGTATTCGCTGACAGGGTCATCAAATGAGTGGCCAATTCCAGGAAATTGGCGACAGACGACCTCTTCTGCTACATAGTTGTTCACCTGCGGTCGAATATCTCTAATAAGCACATGCGGGTGGATAACTGAAAAGGGCTCGCTGATCTCAGGTGGTGGCTGCTCACTTACTGGCTCTGAACAAAGAGCAGACTTCCACTCTGGTTCTTTTTCCTCTTCTTGTTGGCTCTCCTCCAGGTCCGATTCATATTCATCATAAATAGGGACCATGGGGTGATTCTTCTTGCTGACTGGCTCTTCAGTATGTTTATAGTGATCGAATGTAGGATAAGCGTGCTGCTCATCATCACTATAATATTCATCAAAAAGGGGTTGACCCTTATCTCTATGATCCTCCTCCAGAATGGTGATCCCGTAAAAAATATTCGTTTCAGGGACAGTGGGACCCGCTGCTTTTGGTTGCTCATACATAATATTCTTCTCTTTAATCTCAGGTAAAAATATATCGTGAGAAACTCCCTGGAGAAAAAGAGAGGGAACCGCTTCCACAATAATGTCTTCTTTACAAACGGGAAGGTCTCCGTCCTCATAAACAGGGTTGCTAGGAATATCTGCTTCAACCCGACATTTAGGTGAGCCATCTACCATGGACCACATCTACTCTACCAACTCATAATATCCACAGGAGGTGTGTTGATCTTTATGAACATCTAAAAGAACAAACACATCCGATATGATGTCAAATGCTTCCATCCTCGAGCTAACACCACTCATATCACTCAACACCTCAATTTTTTCACAGTAGATGCTTTCCTCCACAGTAGGGGCTTCATCATGGGCATGGTCTTCAAAGCCAACAGAGGCTTCATGAAGCGAAGAAAACTCTTCACAACAGCTTTTAAACAAGCGAACAACTGGATAGTAGTCTTTACAAAATGAATTGAAAGCTGTATGAAAACCTCCTAAAGAGAGGATGCTTGCAGCAGGAAGAGACCGAAACCATTCAAGAGCAGCTCCCTTCAATGAATACCTGAAGAGATTAATCCGGACATCCTCATGCGTGATATTGTGTCAGTGGATAGCCTTATGGAAGTCCAGTAAATGCTCAGCTGGTTCTTCCCAATCTGATGCATGAAATTTCGTGAGGAAATATTCCCATTGGTCTCTATCAGGAAGTGCATTAGGAAAGCCAACTATCTGAGAAAAGTCACAGAAAGCAAACCTTTGAGCCATAATTTTCTCCATATCGAACCAGTGGAGTCGCCAATCGATCCTTGAATCATGTAGTCGCCAGGTGAAAGATGCACAGCTTCAAGTGTGTCTGGTCCTTGTTCACCATCAAAGGCCAGATCTTAACGTGTCATTAACCCAGGAAGCTCCTCAGGCTGAGAAAGTAGCCGCTGAAACCTTCTCGAGAAAGCTCTTTAGGGTCAGCTTTCAGGTGTGCTAACAATAGTCATAGCCGAAATAGTGATGTGGAGACAATGGAGTCGCCACAGTGGAGTCGCCAGGTGCCCAGTAGCAATCTTTAAGGGCTCTGATGTCTTATGCACCTTCAAAATCAGAGACTCAATGTCGTTCTGCCCAGGGAAAATCTTCAACTTCGTCCCCGGCAACGGCGCCAGAAATGTTCGCGTCAGAAGTCACTCCCGGATTGCTTGCAGGAGCTAAGCCTGACACCGATCAGTTTAATGTCACGATTTGTTTAAAGGGGTGATCGAATGGAAGAAAACTCAGAACAATATCGTCTCAACTCTTAAACTAGGCCAGGCATGTATGAGCGAGTGAGGTCTTAGAGAAACTCCAAACAGTAAGTTGTAATAAGGGCGAGTAGGAGGAAGACTTGTATAAGAAGAGTGCAGGGGACTGTTATAAAGAACAGGTTTCTAACAGCCTGTGAGAGAAAGCATCAAAAGGCAAGATCTTCTTACCCCCAAATGCAGGGAACCAGAGAAAACATCAATGTAATGACAAATCATTTATCATAACATAACTGTGCTAATCCATGCAAAGCATTCGATCATGAACCCACTGGTATAAGACGAAAATAGGGATGGAAAAGGAAAACTGGTTATCATAAAACAAGAAATCTCAAACACAGATGCATAACCAGGAAACCAGAATGGTCATAGAAACTTTACAGTCGGGAGCTTCGCTCTACCCTCGATCCTTACAAAAATGGAAAAAACGCCTACATATACTCAAAAACCACCCCCCAGCAACAAAAACAAGACGTTGCATTAAATAATTGCGTCTGCATGGCTTCTGGCAGTCTGCCCATGCAGACTCAAGACGATCGTGTGCCCATAACAGACGCCAACTTAACTGCGCATGGCTCCAGCAAGGGGAGTAGTTGATACATTTAAATGTCGAGTTAGCGTGTGTAGAACTCCTTCGGCTGGTCGCGAAATCGGGCCTGGATTCTCTGGAAGAATGGGTACACAGGACCCTCCTGAGCAGACTGCTGGTCAGACCCTCCATGCATTGCAATTAATGATTGAGGTGAGGCCTCAACCACCCTCTCTTTTCTTCATTCATTCCTGGCAGCTACCGGAATTTAGCCCACATCGAATCGATACCTGGGACATCATCGTTCCTTCCTGCTCTCAGGATCGTTTTAAATCCCCTCTTCTGAGCCAAAGCGATGCTTTAGATTCCTTTCGGGAATCACTGTGCAACCCCGATCCACAGGTCCTTTTGACTTTCCTCTCGGCCTCTGCACCTAGCTATGGTGATCCCTGACTCTATATCGGGGCTTCAGACTTTCCGCTGCCACCAAACACTATCCTCACGAATCCCCGATCCCTGATTCTCCGATGAGCACTTCCATGTACCGACCCTCCCGGCTCAGCTCCCGCTCATATGACCAATCCCTGATAAGACCGCAACCCTATACCTTCGTCGGAGTTTCGGACTTTTCGATGCCAAAAAGCATAAGTCCACGGGACTCGCGATATGCCGAATCCCAAATTTTCCTGCCACCTCTCCTTTTCTCGCGTGACCTCTTCTGGGGTCCACCTTCGCCACGATCTGGAAATCGCGTATCGCGATTCTGCAATGCATAAAACTCTCGCTCCCGGGATCTCCGATATCCCGATGGCTTCAACTCCGATGGACGCTTCCCTGTCGGGACCCTCCCTGATAATGCTGATCTCCTGCCACACGTCCTTTCCAGATGGACGGTCACTATTGACTCTTAGGGATTCGAGACTTTCGCTGTCTTGTTTCTATTTCTTGTCCCGAGACAAGAAATATCGCTAACAGATTCTAGACTACTAACAGAGTCTCTTCCAGATGTACTTTGATCTTCAACATTTTGTAATTCTCGGAAAGAAACTGAAGAATCCATATGTTATAGGAGAGATAACTATAACTGCACAGAAAAGCAAGGCGTTTAATCTTAGTCCTCTGCTCCAGAGAGATAGAATGTCAGATAGGATCCTGGTCGTCTGCTCACGCAGAAACTAGTTACTCTTTCAGGAAGTCACAAAAGTGGAAACCTTGTCTTTCAAAGGCCCGAGACTTCTCATACGGCTTCAGAGAGTCGCAAGAGTGGAAACCTTGTCTTTCAAAGGCCCGAGACTCTTGATACGACTCTAGATTCTTTCTTTTATTTTAAAACAAAACTTAACAGAGCGAAAGATCTGTTATCATACCCGACGTGAAAATGGCTAAGTCGCTCAATAGATGAAATACACACGAGTAGTAAACTCCTATGAAAATGGTATGCAAAGACCCCCAATAGATGAAATACACAAATTTCATTCAATAATGAAAGGATGTCCCAAGGGATCCATAGAAGAATTCTGGATCAAAGACCCTCAATAGATGAAAATAAACCATACAACTCTGATACCATTTGTAAACTCAGAGGCTTCCTCTGATGGAGAATGAAGCTTGAAGATGCATCTATCTCATGCGTCTGTCTTTCTTCTGCTACTTGACCTTCTACTTCTTGCTACTCTCTGCAGAACCAATCCAGTTATCCTGGCGAACCCCAAGATGATCCTTATGTGAACCCCACCTCTTGGCCTTATGTGAAACTTCCGAAAACTCCTAGCGAACCTTCAGACAACCCAACACCTAAAACTGCCCTAAGCGGCCTCCTGCCTTGTGGGACTTACTACAGGTGCTCCAGGACCTAAGAGAACATCGGCCAACTTCCTTCCGAGAAACTTATCTCCAGGGTGAGAGAACTTTATCTATATCTTGAGGAACCTCGACACATAATATTTCAGGGAACACAGATTGCAATGGTAGGCAAGTAGAAACGAGAATCATAACAGATGCACAATAAAGAGACAATATTCGGAGATCATAAACGCTTGCGGAAGTCTTTATATTAAAACAGAGAGTCGAAGCTCTAAATCCAGGGTATACAATATGAGCAGGATGCTCTACTCGCTCACACACTTACAGACTTATGCAGACTTGCACACAGAATGACTCAAAAGCTCAGACAAAAGGGATCTTTAGAAAGACTCGGACAACTTACAGACTTACTGACTTGAAACTCTAAAAAACTCTTCCTCGAGAATGAACTCCTCTTCTCCTTATATACAAATTTGTGGAGAAGAGAATCATTTCATCGATGAGACTCGACAAGACTTTGGACCCTACATGTCTTCCACTCAATCTACTTTTAGAGATTTGGCGGTAGAAATCGTGCAAGATTCTTCCAATCAAATCATAACTTTATTTTCCACTAGGAAAAGTAAATCATACTTAAGATCTGGCGGGATAGTCGTGCAAGATTCCCCGACCAGTAGTCATACTCAAAACGACACGTAAAGAGAAATCTTGGAAATGTGGGTCAAACCACGCCAAAAGTTAGAGAAGTGCTCCAAGTTTCCAAGATGCTCATTATTTTATTACAAAGTGGATATTGGTCACGTCAACCCACTAAACCCGATTGGCTCCACTGTCGGCCAATTAGACTTGAAGTACATTGTGGAGGTTGGTATCGTCAACCCACGAAAACCGACTGACACCACTGTTGGCCAGTAAGAATTGAAAGTATTTATGAATTATTATTCTACTGGTTGGTCATGGAAATGCTGAAAGCGGTCTGGGTCTCAATGTTGAGGGTATATTTCATGGTACATTTCGGGATCTTCATCATGATATTCATCTTGCTGTAGGACATACCGTGTCATGATGACCCATGGATGCTTTTCTCTGATAAAAAGAATTTTATACTCATTTTCATAAATTTATTCTAAATTATACACAGTTTTTGGAAAATTTCTGTGAGGGAATAAAAACATCCTGGCAGTGTCAATGACATCTGGATGAATAGCGCTAGAATTTAAACCAAACTTTTTCCACCAATCTGTAAGCCAGTCCGGTTTAGGGAAAGATGAGAATTGATCAGAAAATTTAATCATACAATAATAATATCTATATCTATCAGTCCATAAGCAAACATGATCCCACATTGCTTTATACTAGAAATAATTTATCTGAAACAATTGCTGATGAGGATCTTGTTGCGGCCATGACTGTATGTCTCTCATTCTATTAATTAGGAAAAAATTCCATGCTAGGGTTTGGTTCCATCTCTGTGTTTGTTGACAAAACCAATTTCTATTTGCAGATCTGATTCTGGTTAAGTCTCCTATTTCAACCAAATTCTGTCTAGCTGCAATAGTGGATGCTTGATGCATTTGCCCTATCATATGTTGTGGTGGAATGACATGAATGCTGGTATTTGTAGAGAAACCTGGTAACCCAAATTCTACTCCTTCAGACCATCTTAGCTTCCATTGTGGTACCCAATTTTGACAATATATTTCCCATACTGTATGATCATCCAAATATTTTGTGACTGGAATATTTCTATAATCATCCCAAGTTAATCACCACCATTCTTTTTGAACAATATGCAATTTGGGCCTGTGATTCTGAGATAAAATCCAAAGTCTTCATTTTTGCTGGATAGCCATTGATACTTGGTAGAGTGATAAAGTATCTAAGATCTCCGCTAGATGTTTGAGAAGAGCCATGTGGCTCTATTGCGGATAAAAAAGGAGTTCCTAGAATACAATCAACTGGTAATTTTGACAATAGAAATTTCATTCTTAAAACATACTCATCAAATAATAAGATGCCTTTAGGGATTTCAAAATCCATATTTTTGGAAACATTCCCCAGTCCTATAGTAGAATAAATACTAGGAAACCAATATTTGTGGGCAATTAAATCTTTATGAACTAAGTTCATATCTGATCCTGTATCCAGTAGTGCATTCAAACAAAAGATTTCAGAATTTATTTCTAGTTTTATCTTCACTTGATATTTTTGAAATTTGATAGGCGGTATTTTCATTCTGCTTAGCCCTTGGAGTTGGGCTGAGGTTTTGGGCCTTTCCTCAATAGGTGCATCTTCCAGAGGAGGTGGTCTGGAATCTAACTGATTCATGATATCCCTGATTTCTTGTCTTGCCCAAGAGTCTACATTGTAGCTATCTTCATATTCTTCTTCCAATTTTCTAATTTTTTCTTTCAAATCAGTAACTTCTTTTCTTAAAAGGATCATTTCTCTGGCTAGATCAGTTACTGATGTATGCTGTAATTTTGCTTCCTTATTGTATTTGATAAAAGTTTTTGTATTTCTATCAAAGGAAGCTTCTAAAAACAAAGGTTCTCTTTTTGAAGATTCAACATACCTTGACCTTTGTTCTGTTTTGATTGATTTCAAAAATGTTTCAAGAAGAGAATTCTTCATATCTCCTTCGGGTAGGGCTTTAGTTTGTGCTAGCATCTGTGCTTCTTGGTCGCCCACCTTGCTGAACATGTAGATTTTTATCTTTTCTCTGGTATTGATTTCTGGTTCAGATTCAGACTCAGAGATATCATAACTGTCTTCACAAGAACAAAAGTTAGGATTTTTACATCTGCAATTTTGATTCATCAAAACTTCTTCTTTTGAGCTATATTCAAACTCAGAGGCACTAGTGGATTCTGAACAACAACCTTGTTGCAACATATGTACTTCTTCTCTTTTTGGAAAGGTGTTGTGTGAGCATTGGTTTGTTTCATGATTGTTTGACCCACATCTGTTGCAATGTGTTCTCAGAGCTAATTGTTTGTTAGCCTGAGCTTCTTTAGATTTTTGTTCAAAATATTTTCCTTTTGACATCCTTGATGCTTTATTTTTCGAACAATTATGTGTAGTGTGTCCAGTTTTGCCACAGATCCAACACTGGACCTGCTGCTTGGCCTGATGAGCATGCGTTTTCAGTTTGATATCTTCAGGCTCGTAATAGTGTGTCTTGGGTTTGTACCTGTATCTTTTCTTTTCTTTGAAATCTTTTTGCTTTTTTCTTTTTCTTTTTACAGGGTCTGAAATATATAGACCATACTTCTCACATATAGATTTTATGTTTGGTAAGTGGGATAACTTATTTACAGATTTATGAACTTTCATATTTACACACAACCCTACCAGAGCTTTAGTAATGAGAGAATAAATTTCTCCCCATGTGTACATATCATATGGAAGATTAAAAACTTCCTGGATTTTCAGATACTCTACAAATTTACAGGGTATGGCAGCCAAGTAAACTTGTTTCCATAAAAGGTTTTGACTATCTTGCACCTCGAATATTCTCTGTGTCCAATCCTTATGAAATTCTTCATATTTTGACATCTTTCTACATTTCATGTTCATAAGGGTTAGCTCATGTTTGTCTGCTAATTTTTCTTCGGTTCCACACCAATGCTCAAGGATTGTTGTGGTAAGGGCTCTTATCATGTTGTTGTGGGGCGTCCCATCAATGTGATATACCACATCACCTTGTTCATCTCTTAGGATTTCTGCTTCCATCTTAGCAATCATTATTGGAGATGAAATGACTTCCCACCATTTGCTTAGTGTTCCAGTAAAACATTGAATTATGGATTTGCATGCTTCAACTTCTGTTTTGCCTTTCATACACATGACTTTGNTGGGTTTGTACCTGTATCTTTTCTTTTCTTTGAAATCTTTTTGCTTTTTTCTTTTTCTTTTTACAGGGTCTGAAATATATAGACCATACTTCTCACATATAGATTTTATGTTTGGTAAGTGGGATAACTTATTTACAGATTTATGAACTTTCATATTTACACACAACCCTACCAGAGCTTTAGTAATGAGAGAATAAATTTCTCCCCATGTGTACATATCATATGGAAGATTAAAAACTTCCTGGATTTTCAGATACTCTACAAATTTACAGGGTATGGCAGCCAAGTAAACTTGTTTCCATAAAAGGTTTTGACTATCTTGCACCTCGAATATTCTCTGTGTCCAATCCTTATGAAATTCTTCATATTTTGACATCTTTCTACATTTCATGTTCATAAGGGTTAGCTCATGTTTGTCTGCTAATTTTTCTTCGGTTCCACACCAATGCTCAAGGATTGTTGTGGTAAGGGCTCTTATCATGTTGTTGTGGGGCGTCCCATCAATGTGATATACCACATCACCTTGTTCATCTCTTAGGATTTCTGCTTCCATCTTAGCAATCATTATTGGAGATGAAATGACTTCCCACCATTTGCTTAGTGTTCCAGTAAAACATTGAATTATGGATTTGCATGCTTCAACTTCTGTTTTGCCTTTCATACACATGACTTTGTATGAAACATACATTCTATCAATCATTTGTCTGATCTGTCCAACTGACAGACTATCAATGTTCCATTCTAGGAACCAATCTTCTGCAAATGTTTGGGTTTCAGGTAATTTTCCTTTTCCTAAGAGGTCAGGTGCTAGAGGTATATGTACATGGTGAGGGAGATTATCATAAGCAAGTTGCTGAATGGATACAAGGGAAAGATTTTCTTTTGAGGATTCTGGTGTATCCTTTTCAGGGGGAAAATGATGAAGAATTTGTTTATCTATTTTTGTCTCAGATGGTTTATATACAGGAGACAAGATGGATATTGGATGATTTGGAAGGATATAAGGATTAGGAATGGGTTTATCAGGGATGTTGTCCTTCTATTTAATTTCTAGAAGCGATTTTCCCATATTGGAGAAGGCTTCTCCAAATCCTTCCATTAATTCTTCATGATTTCTTTTGGACTCTCTAGATTTTGAAGATATTTCTGTTAGAGCAGTGTCCATTTTTTCTTTGACATCTGTAACTTTATCCTGTATTTCATTTACAGACTGGACTACAGTATTTGTAGAGACTTGCAAGTCTCTGATTTGTCCACGTCTGGCATAGTCATTTGTTACAAATCTATGTGTAGCCATACCTCTCAAGGCTGTGTTTGTCCAATTTAATTGTTTTGCTACTGATTGGACTCTTCTGTCAACACCCGTTAGTTGGGTGGCTTCATCAGAAAGCAGTAGAGGTACTTCTATGACTTGTCTGTTATTGTCTTTAAGGAAAATGCCTTTGAATGGAGGAAAAGTCAAACTTGATTCAATTGTCTATCATTCCAGACTTTTCCACTTGTGTTTAGGAGGTGCTTCCGATCCCCCTTCCATCATTTGGACTTCAAGCTTCTGACTTAATTTCTTCCATTCATAGAAATAAATCCATATTTCTTTGTCAGAGATATAAATTTGCCATTTTTGTGATAATTTTGCTTTTTCTTTATCTGATGTGGCTATGTTGAAGTCCTTTGTTTCTGGATTTGTAAACAAATCCCAATTTAACATCTTTTTGATCCAGACTTCTTCTATGAATCCCTTGGGACATCCTTTCATTATTGAATGAAATTTGTGTATTTCATCTATTGAGGGTGTTTGCATGGTGTCAGGTAGAGGGTTTGAAAACCTGCAATCAACAATAACCTAATCACATTGCTCAATATAACCTAACCCTTACCTAGGTGTTCCTCTGTCCCAATTAGAGGTGGGGTTTGCATAAGGATCATCTTTGGTATTAGAGCACACCTGTGCATATTGGGACAGACCCTCAATAGACGAGCGAAAATGGATCTGATACCATTTGTAAACTCAGAGGCTTCCTCCGACGGAGAATGAAGCTTGAAGATGAATTTGTCTCGTGCGTCTGCCATTCTTCTGCTACTTGACCTTCTACCCCTTGCCACTCTCTGCAGAACCAATCCAGTTATCCTGGCGAACCCCAAGATGATCCTTATGCGAACCCCACCTCTTGGCCTTATGTGAACCTTCCAGAAACTCCTAGCGAACCTTCAGACATCCCAACACCTAAAACTGCCCTAAGCGGCCTCTTGCCTTGCGGGACTTACTACGGGTGCTCCAGGACCTAAGAGAACTTCGACCAGCTTCCTTCCGAGAACCTTATCTCCAAGGTGAGAGAACTTTATCTATCTCTTGAGAGAACCTCGATACATAATCTTTCAGGGAACATAGATTGCAATGGTAGGCAAGTAGAAACGAGAATCATAACAAATGCACAATAAAGAGACAATATTCAGAGATCATAAACGCTTGCAGAAGTATTTATGTTAAAACAGAGAGCCGAAGCTCTAAAGCCAGGGTATACAATATGAGCAGGATGCTCTACTCACTCACACACTTACAAACTTATGCAGACTTGCACACATAATGACTCAAAAGATCAGACAGAAGGGAGATTTAGAAAGACTCGGACAACTTACAGACCTACTGACTTGAAACTATGAAAAAATCCTCCCCGAGAATGAACTCCTCTTCTCCTTATATATAAATTTGTGGAGAAGAGAATCATTTCATCGATGAGACTCAACAAGACTTTGGACCCTACATGTCTTCCACTCAATCTACTTTTAGAGATTTGGCGGTAGAAATCGTGCAAGATTCTTCTGACCAAATCATAATTTTATTTTCCACTAAGAAAAGTAAATCATACTTAAGATCTGGTGGGGTAATCTCGCAAGATTCCCCGACCACTAGTCATACTCAAAACGACACGTAAAGAGGAATCTTGGAAATGCGGGTCAAACCATGCCAAAAGTTGGAGAAGTGCTCCAAGTTTCCAAGATGCTCATTTATTTTATTACAAAGTGGATATTGGTCACGTCAACCCACTAAACCCGATTGGCTCCACTGTCGGCCAATTAGACTTGAAGTACACTGTGGAGGTTAGTATCGTCAACCCACGAAAACCGACTGACACCACTGTCGGCCAGTAAGACCTGAAGATATTTTTAGGATCATATCTTAGTCATTTTCGATATGAGTTAAAAACCTTTGTTCATAATTCAGCGTGTCCCACATTTTTGTATATACTTTTCGTGCAATGAAGGGTTGGCCATTCATGATTTGGATAATGGTTTTTACTTTGACAGCCCATTGGAAATGATTAAGTATGAAGTGACATAGCATCTCGCCTTCATGTGGTCCATATTCAAAGAGATTTTGGATTGATTGCATGGGAGATATAGAACTTAAGATTCTTGGATCAATTACTCCTTTGTTTAGGCCAAAATCTTTCCACCAATCTGCAAGCCAAAGGGGTGGTCTTCCTGTTGTAGCTGTGTTAACATTTCCAAATTTAGTTAGAGTTAAAAACTCTTCCTGCTGAATAAAGTTCCACCACAACTCTTTATAAGATGAGTAATTATAATCACTATTTGGGAAATAAATTTCTGGATTTCTTTCAGGCCAATGGTATAATAATCGTGGTCTGTTTAGGCAAAAATATTGTTGATTATTTCCCAGATTGTCCTTGATATCCCAAATAAGATCAATACCATGAAAGGTGTTAGTTAAAGCATCTTTTGCTTCAACTACATTTTGTGTAGCTCTAGGAATGATGGGAGCTAACACATTTGAAACTCTTCTTGGTCTTATCTCTGGTACTAAATTGGAATATGAAAGTTGAGTTGTTTGAGTTAATATTTTGGTACTTCTTAATTCCCAATGTGGTCTCCATTAAAATTCATATATTTCCCAATTTAAAGAATCAGGAATATTTACCAGTGTTTCTGCTCCATTTCTGAGTTGAACAGAGATTATCATGCATGAACCTTGTAAGTGTTCTTGACTTAAGAAATTTGGGATGGAATTATTAGTACCTTTGATATGTTCAACAGAAAAATCAAAATTGCTGAACAAAGCTTGCCATCTAGCAAATTTAGCATCACCAGGAGATCTTATATCTTTATTCAAGACCTTGTTCATGGCAGCAACATCAGTTCTTGAGAAATTTCTTATAAATAAGATAAATTTCAAATTTATGAATAACATTCAATGCTGCTTTTATTTCTTTATCTAAAGCTGAGTAATTTTTCTTTGCTTCTTACCGAAGACCTGAGGCAAATTGGATAATTTCTTCCTTTTTCTTATCTCCCTGATACCTGATTTGTTTGAGGACTGCTCCCCATACAATGTTGCTAGCATCTGTTTCAACTATTTTAGGAAGGTCATCATCGGAAATATGCAATATAGGGAGATTTTTGTCCTTGGCTTTTATATTTATGACTGCCTGAGAATGTGCTTCAGTCCAAGGACTAGGTTCTTTCTTCAATCTGTCATTTAATAATTTCCTATCTTGAGCACAACCTTTATAAAAATGACTGATATAATTTAAACTACCCAAGAATCTTTGTAACTGAACTTTTTCAGTTATTTTGTCAGGAAATTTGTCAGCAAATTCTACAACATGTGTCTGTAGAGTAAGTTCTCCATTTTTTATAGTATGGCCTAGATACTTGATCTCTGTTTTGAATAATTCAAGCTTCTTTTTTGAAAATACTAGGCATGCCTGCTTGATTATTTGCAGAAACTTCTTAAGATGTTTGAAGTGCTGGTCTACAGAAGATGAAAAGACAAGTATGTCATCAATATATACAATAAGCGAGTCAAAGTAGGGTTTTAATGTATCATCCATGACCCTTTGAAATTTGGATGGTGCATTCTTTAGGCCAAATGGCATAACATTCCATTCATAATGTCCAGTTGGGACATTGAAAGTTGTTTTAAATTTATCTTCTTCTTTGATAGCCACTTGCCAAAATCTTGATTTTAGATCAAACTTTGAAAATATTTTTGCACCAACAATCCTTGTAACCAAACTAGTCTTGTTTGGGATGGGGTATGTATCATCAGCCAAGACTTTGTTTAAAGGCTTATAATTTACTACTAGCCTGGGAATGCCTCTTACTTGTTCAGAATGTTTGTTCACATAGAACCCATAACAAGTCCAAGGACTAGTAGATTCTCTGATGAGCCCTTTACTAAGGAGACCCTTAATTTCTTCTGCACACAATCTCTGGTATTCAACGTTCATAGGAATGGCTCTGCTCTTACAAGGTTTTCCTTGATAGTCTTCCTTGTATGGAAGAGAGATTTCATGCTTCTTTTGCTTCCAAAATGCTGTGGGGTTCTCTGAGCATACTTGATCAATGAATTCTTGCTTCAACAGAAGAATTTTCTGTTGAATTTGATTTTGGCTTAGCTGCTCTCTTATTCTTATCCCAGATTGTTGTCCCTTTAATTCTTCAATTTTGAGGATTTTATTTTTTATGGTTTGTACCATATTGGATATCCTGGGGACAGATACAAAAGGAAGATTTATGATAACTTTTTTGTCTTTGGATACAGATGGAATGCTAATAAAATAACCAGGTCTATTATTTGCTAGCATAGTGGATCCATGGGGTTCAACTGCTGCAAGGAATGGCGTCTCCAAGATGCAAGCTATAGGAATGTCGGCTAGCAGGAATTTTAAGTGCAGGCAATATTGTTTGAAGTAGAGAGTAGCTTCAGGAATTTGAAAGGAGATTTCCATTGGAATATTTCCAAGTCCAACAACACTTGCTTGAGTCTTTTGCCAGAAATTTACAGGAATAATTTCCTTATTCAAAAGATTGAGGTCAGATCCTGTATCTAGCAAAGTTTTCAAATGAAAAGGCATCCTTTGAATTTTTAAATCCATAAGGACATGGAATTTTTTATGTTGAATTGGAAATACTTGCTTTTCTTTTTGTTCTGTCTTGTTTTCTTGTTCTTTGATAAACTTTTTAAGTTTACCTATTTCTTTCCCTAAATCTGAGATGGAGAGTGTCTAGACAGAACAACATATAGGCTTAATTGAACATGGTTCCAAAGCCTTTTTAGAGCAATTTCTTGGGATTAAAATTCTTCTTTTAGTCCTCCATTCATAAAAGGAGATGAACATATCCTTTTCATCCATATAATCTTTCCATTCCTTAGATGAGCTCTGTTTTTCTTCATTTGAGCTATTTGAAGCAAAAGCTTCGGCATTTGGATGAGTAAAGAGATACCAATTTAACATATCTCTCATCCAATCTGCTTTTACTTTATGTTTTTCACATCCCATCATTAGAGAAATGAATTTTTTGACTTCATGAGCAGATGGTCTTTTGATGTGTTCTGGTATAACCGCTTGGCATCTTCTGTTAATTTCTGTACATGGGTTGATCTGTACAACAAGAATATGTGGTTCATGAGGGAAAGGAAAGTCAGAACACTGTGGGTGTGGACAGGGTTCTTTTGCAGTAGAATGTGGTGGTGGAAGGTTAGTTCGTGGATTATGATTGACATGTTCAAACTGTAATTGATCTTCTTCTGTGAATGCTGGAAGGCTGGATAGGGTTACTAATTTCCTATAGTCTAAGCATTGAATTGCAAAAAGAACATGGCCAATGGAGTTTGCAAGAGATTGTAATGAAGGGTGTAGGAAAAAGGATGAAGTGGAGGATGAGGATGAGACTGAAGAATTATTACGCGATAAGGATTTTTGTGGAAAGGAAATAACTGCAGAGGATGCAAATTATTTTATTTGGGCAGAAGTGATTGACCTTGGAATAGAAGCTTTTGGCGTATCAATGACTTAGTCTGTGGGAAAAGAAAGATTTTCCCAACGAATTGTTTGATGCTCCATTTTTTGATTTAAAGGGTCAGTTAGAACCAAAGTACTGGATTGAGAAGTTCGGTTAGGAGTATGCAAGACTGCCAGGAATAGAGTATTTGTATGTCTGAAACATCCCCTAGTTTGGATAGATATATTTGTTCTAGTTTGGCACATATCAAATCCAGTGGTTCTGATTTGGAGTTTTAATATGTCTCCAAGGTTATCATCAAAAGTATATGCAGAGAAGTTGGGAAAACAATCAAAATAAATAGGACCATTTGAAAGAGGTGCTATTATTCCTCCTATTAATGAATCAGTGAATTTGTTGTGTGTCATATCCCTGACTGTACACAAAGCATAAGCATAAATGCCTTTGTGAACCAAGGGACTAATTCCAACTCGGATGCATCCAGAATGTAAATAATTTGTTCCATGCTTTTTGGCTTCATTCTGGACTTCTTTGACATTTATCAAGGAAATAGTTTGGCTGACATCACTGTTTTGTTGTATCCGACTAACTGATTCTTTTACTATTACCCTAGAGACAGGCTTGAGATGAAACATATTTAGGTCTTTATAGACTTGGCTGGGAGATATAGCGGGTAATTTCCAAGCAGCTTGAGGCTGAGTTTCTACTTCTTCAATGCTAGCATAATTAAGACTATAGGATCTATTATTAGCAAACATAGATTCTAGACTACTAACAGAGTCTCTTCCAGATGTACTTTGATCTTCAACATTTTGTAATTCTCGGAAAGAAACTGAAGAATCCATATTTTATAGGAGAGATAACTATAACTGCACAGAAAAGCAGGGCGTTTAATCTTAGTCCTCTGCTCCAGAGAGAGAGAATGTCAGATAGGCTCCTGGCCGACTGCTCACGCAGAAACTAGTTACTCTTTCAGGAAGTCACAGAAGTGAAAACCTTGTCTTTCAAAGGCCCGAGACTTCTGATACGGATTCAGAGAGTCGCAAGAGTGGAAACCTTGTCTTTCAAAGGCCCGAGACTCTTGATATGACTCTAGATTCTTTCTTTTATTTTAAAACAAAACTTAACAGAGCGAAAGATTTGTTATCATACCCGACGCGAAAATGGCTTCATGGATCTGATACCAACTTCTATCTAGCTGCAATAGTGGATGCTTGATGCATTTTCCCTATCACATGTTGTGGTGGAATGACATGAATGCTGGTATTTGTAGAGAAACCTGATAACCCAAATTCTACTCCTTCAGACCATCTTAGCTGCCATTGTGGTACCGAATTTTGACAATATATTTCCCATGCTGTATGATCATCCAAATATTTTGTGACTGGAATATTTCTATAATCATCCCAAGTATTAATCACCACCATGCTTTTTGAACAATATGCAATTTGGGTCTGTGATTCTGAGATAAAAGCCAAAGTCTTCCTTTTTGGTGGATGGCCATTGATACTTGGTAGAGTGATAAATTATCCAGGATCTCCGCTAGATGTTTGAGAAGATCCATGTGGCTCTACTGCGGATAAAAAAGGAGTTCCTAGAATACAATCAACTGGTAATTCTAAGCCTTAGAGGGCATCGTATGTGGTTGCGAGTTCAAATCACGTACTTAATCCAACTGCAAGAAAGAATCCTTAGCGGGCATTGTATGTGGTCACAAGTTCAAATCCCGTGTTGAAACCCTAATGCCAAATGTCAAAAATCGACATTCACCTTAAAACAACATAATAAAATATGGAGACTGATGTATAACAACTCGATAATACTTGCAATATGTGGCGGGGAAAAGTACAATAACAAAATAAAAAGAACCAAAAGGGAGACCGGAATCGTAACTATTCACATGTGCTTTTGCAAAAGTGTTAATGGTTAACCTCTGATTGTTTGACATCCGCCGTGAATGTACTCTTGTGGATAGAAGGTAAGGTAAAAGGAAAACCTATGTCATCTACTTTAATATAGCTTTTGCAGTAGGATTAACTCGAAAATCAAGATTCAAGAATTTGGTGGGAGTAACTTGAAAATTAGGATTCGGGAATCTGGTGGGAGTAACTTGAAAATCGAGATTGAACCCAAATTACTGGATGTGTGTTTAAAACATTACATTTCACATGAAATCTTGAATAAAGATTTGAATTTCTCAATAAAATGACAAACACAAAAATTCATATTTTTATTGATGGACAAATTTTTAACGATACTTCTAGGACGTGTTGGAAGCCTCTTGACAAGTTCTGACGTGTTCAATTTTGAAAGTTGCTCATGCACAAGCTTTTAATTTTTCGTATGATGGGGTAAAGTCTTTTCAAAGAAAGAGTTGAAAATAATGAGGTGGTAATCATTTCAACCATGCTAAATGCTAAGCTAACTTCTACATTCACACTATAAAAAACTTACATCTTTAGAATGAAGTATGCAAAGTCACCTTCTAGAAGACCAAATGGTTAATTCTGATTCGTTGTTATGTTAGTGTTTAAATTTAAAAAAAATAAAAAATTAATAATATAAAAAAATATTAATTATTTATCAATATTTTATATTATATAATTATTAGTAATTATCTAGTTTTTTAATTATTTATTAATATTTTATATTATATAATTATTAGTAATTATTTACTTCTTAGTATAGATGTACGGACATTTTAATATTATTAATATGATTAATGTTAATAATTATATAATATAATATATTGGT
>SNQJ01S0069951.1:16674-35952 GCA_010110895.2 Picea sitchensis | reverse complement strand
CTTCCTATTAAAGCTTCATTCAAAAAGTGGATACATGGCAGGTGGGAGCCAGGTGTCCTGCCTGTGAAGGAAACCAGGACACCTGGCTATCACATTGTAGCAAGTCCAAAAATTATGGAAAACATAGAGCCACCTTGCCCATAGGAAACCAGGGGGTATATTCTTAACTAACAACAGTTTGAAAATGGAGTTTCTAGGTCTATCCATACTAGCAACTAGAGGACGACTGTCTTGAGAAAGTACATCAGCAAACATAAAGAAAAACATGCAAACTCTAAGACCTTTTATCCGGGGCTCGCCTTGTCGTCCTGCGCTTCTGCTGCACGAGTTGGAATGGCGAATGGTTGTGCACAGGTAGTACATAGTCGCTTGGGCGAGTCGTTGGAGTAGGCTGCGTAGAGCATGTCCAGGCGCTGGCTTGCGCAGACCGCTCGGAATATCTGGTCTTCGACTAGGCTTCTGATTTCAAAGATAAGCTGCAACTGCTCCAGGAGCAAAAGAGGTGGCGAGGGCGGCCTCGTCTGCTTGTCGTCACTTCCCGGACACTCTGCATCCCGGGCTAGACCGGCGTCCATCCACTGCTCCTCTTCTATGATGCAGGGTTCTGGGCCTGGGTCTGAGGAGGCTTTCACACAGGAGTCAGAAGAGATTCTGCCCGGGGGAGTAATTCCAGAGCGGAAGACACGGGCGTGGGGGTTCCAATCATCCGGGAAGGTGAGCATTTTCTTGTTCAGAAAGTCTGGTGGGAGATGAATGCTCGAATCCTCTTCCACGATTGTGCCAGGAGGTGAATCTGCTGCCCGAATTGCCTGCCGTCGACGTCGTCTAGCTAGGGTCACTGCATTATGAAATTCTCTGTGTCTTTTTCGTCTAGAGGCGGATGCATACCAACCAGCCCCTCTGCGTGGTCGCCCCCTCAAACGCGACATAGCTGGAATGGAGGTGAGAGCCAAGTCGCTGGGAACTGGGTGGCAACCTCGCTGCGCAGAAGGTTGTTCGATCACAATGGAGCCCTCGAGAAGGTTGATGGCCAGATAAACCACAATAAACGCCATTAAATCCACGAGCTTAATGCTCTGGCTGGTCGGACCGATGGCGCTCGTGCTAAGTAGCTTCATGTTATGGAGAAGGATGGAGCTGACGTGCACAATGAATCGCGGAGTGTGTGGGGAGGACGGGTAATAAAATCCCCCCGCCTCCCCTCGCCACCTCCCCTTGCCAACTCGCCTCACCATTCTGGGCGCGTTATATTTTTTTATATTAGGTATAGTAATAAATTTCATTTTTATTTTTTATAAAGTTTTCAATAAGTTATATTATTTTTTTGGTTGACCGAATAAGATGGATCTATGTTGATTTTAACAATCTATTAATTAAAGTTAAGGCAAATGAAAACAAACCAAATTCAAACCAATATATATTTTTAAATATATTAAAATATTTTATAATATATATTAAAATAAAATATTTCCTTTATTATTATTATTTTAATGCTTTTTGTTACATAGACTTCTCTCCTATATCATAATATAAGTTGTTATATCTAACCCCTAAATCATAATTAATAAAAAAATATCTATTTAAAAAATAAAAAAATATTAAAAATAGAATTAAAATTGATCTTAATAGAATTATTTTATTGTTATATTTTTATTACTTAATTTATTTTATTATTATAGTTTACTGTTTTACAATTTTTTTTTTTGAAATTCTAATTTTTATTTATATTAATATCTTGTTGTGTCATTTTATATATAGGATTTTCATAATTTTAATTTTTTTTTATATTAATATTTTTTTGTATCATTTTATATTAGGGTCTCATACACCAATTTAGTGTACTGTTTAGGGTGAAAATCTTTTTTAAAGTACAGAATTTGAAGAAAGGTTAATATTTGCACCTCAAAATATTTAATCCCTCTTGGCTCTTGATAGATCAAGAGTTAAGATGGATTTATGTTGATTTTAGCAATCTATTAATTAATGTTATAACAAATCAAAACAGACTAAATTCAAACCAATATATATTTTTAATATATATATATAATTTTATTATTATTATTATTTTAATGTTTTATATTACATTTCATATTGAACTATACAACACCTATATCATAGTAATCCCATATTGAACTATACAACACCTATATCATAGTAAGTTGTTATATCTAACCCCTAAATCATAATTAATAAAAATATATGTGTTTTAAAAATAAAAATAAAATTTATCTTAATAGATTTATTTTATTGTTATATTTTTATTAATTAATTCATTTTATTATTTAGTATAATTTTTTACAACTTTATTTTTTTAATTTGAATTTGAATTTATATTAATATCATGTTGTGTGATTTTATATATAGGGTTTCATAATGTTAATTTTTTATTTATATTTTTTTTTTTGAATTTTAATTTTAATTTATATTAATATCATGTTGTGTGATTTTATATATAGGGGTTTCATAATTTTAATTTTTTTATTTATATTAATATTCTTTTGTGTCGTTATATAAGTATCAAATACATTAGACTCCCTTATATTAGGTTTTTGATCGAGGGCTTTGCGGCTAGGTTTTTGTTAGCGGCATCCATGTTATCTCTTATATTAATATTCTTTTGTGTCGTTATATAAGTATCAAATACATTAGACTCCCTTATACTAGGGTTTTGATCGAGGGCTTTGCGGCTAGGTTTTGTTAGCGGCATCCATGTTATTCCTTAGAGATGGGCGAATGTGGGAGAAGGCGTGAGCCTCTACCAGGGAGACTGCAGTCGTGGGCGAGGACGTGGTTACCAGTGTGGGCTTGCGGGGGAGAGGGCGTGGGCAAGGATACAAGTCTGGGTAAATGGAGGTGAGGGTGAATACAACCAGGGCTTGCAGATTTGCGGAGTGACACGGTGGATGCAGGGCGTTCGAGGGTCAGGTGATGGTGGAGGAGGGGTGTTATTTTCTTGAGTGCCTGCGGGTGGCGGTGCTCAGAAGAAGGTGAAGTTTCGGTACTCCTGTTTCAGGCAAGATCGATTTCTCTTTGTTGTTTCGACTTCAGCCATAACACTAGCTTGCACGACGTCTTTGGAGATTAGATGGAGGCTTATGGGGTTTGTTGCATTGGGGGTTTAGGCTTTCTTTTCTGTGATTTGTTTGGGGTTTTAACCTCTGTTTTGTTTCTCTTTTACAACCTACCTGCTGGTAATGTTTGTATGAGGGACATTTTGGTATTGGGAGATAGAATGGATCTTGGAGTATCCATTTGATGTTGTTTGAACTATGTGGTGATGAACCTTTGTAATGGATCAGTTTATATTTTAAATAATATAAAGTGAAATTTTATGTGGAAAAAAAATAAATCAAATACACTAATTTAATATATAGTTTAACTATAATTTTAAAATTTGATTATTATTAATTTTAATTTTTAATTTAGATTAATATTTATATTGATATTGATATTGATATTGATATTTATATTTATATTTATATCATTATATAAATATATTACATTAATTTTAGATTTATATTTTAATTTTGAGTTTTTTTTTTTTTTTTTTTATAATTGTAAATATATTTAACTTTTCTTAATACAATAAATTAAATTCTTGATGAATTTAACAAATTTCCATTCATGATGAATTGTATGGTATAACCCTACACACTTAGTCACCTAATACAGACGTGGCTCGTTATCACTCCAGAAGCTCCTCACATGAGGTAACTAAAGTCTTTAGCTTGTGGGCAAGAAGGAAGGTAAGCTATTGGGATGGTGTTGAAAGGACCTTAAAGGAGTAAGCTATTGGGATGGTGTTTGAAAGGACCTTGTACGTAACCCTCCATAGGCCATTTAATTATACTATGAATCATTTTCATGAGGGGTTAATAAAACTATCATACCCTCGAAGTGGAGGAAAGGGAATAACAAAGTGAATCCAAATACGTTACTCGAAGAGGTGTTTTTTTCAATGGTTTATGAATAATCAATAGATGATCTATTTACTACGAAATAGGAGAGAGGTAAATGGTATGGAAAGGTGAAAGTTCATTGCTTACAATCTACCATTTTCTTATAATCCCATAAACTAAATATGAGGAATAACTTATATTGTTCTTCCTATAGTAAGTCAATTTATTGGTATTCAAAATGCATTCAAAACAAAATGAAT
Organism: Picea sitchensis; assembly: GCA_010110895.2. Lineage (NCBI taxonomy): Eukaryota > Viridiplantae > Streptophyta > Pinopsida > Pinales > Pinaceae > Picea > Picea sitchensis. The sequence goes on along the minus strand of SNQJ01S0069951.1, from coordinate 31,793 downwards.
GGAGCTTGGACCATAGTAGAACTATAAAAATAGTTGAAGAATGTTTTTTTATGTTGAATTTAGATGGAATATTTTCCACAAAGATATTTTTTAGTGGACATTTAGCCTACACCACAATTAAGTGCCATGAAACATAAATAATTTTTTTATTGAACTTTTAGTTTTGTTTTGTGAAGTTTGAATGTCAAGAACACATGAATATTGGTATTTATATGAATATTTTGTACATCGTCATTGTAAACACTTTCTCCTTTGTCAAAGTTAATGGATGCTCTCAGTGGTCAAATGACCTTTAATCCAATGTCTCTTGCAACTCCTAGGTGAATTGCTTGATATAATCTGGGTTTTCGATTGATGAGATTGAATAGTTGTTGGTGTTTCAGGGGCTCGCAAACTTTGACCAAAAATCATGATTGACGTCGATGGATTGTAGATCAATGGTTGTTGATCCTTCCATAGAGCCTCCTTTGATCCTCTTTTAAATGTTAATTGTGGTCACCCTTGTTGTAACCTTGTCAAGGCCTAAAGGTAATCCCTCTTGTCATTGTCTTGCTATGGATTATTTGGTGGATCTACCATCAATGCATGTTGTGGGTAATCTATGTTGTTCTCATGAGATATAACATGTGCACAACTATAGGTCCATACTTTATCATGTTTGTGAGTGTTGGAAAAAAACTCTCCTCTTAGAAATTGATAAAAACGCTATTTTTTAATCCATTTAGATTGCATAAGTATGAAAAAGAAGGAAGCCCTTGAGTTCCTTCACCTAGAGCAACTTTGATCCATAATGGATCCAGGAACCAAAATGGGTCCAGGAAGGCCTAAAAATCAAAGTTCTTAGAATAGATTCAAAACAGACGTGTGTGTAGGCCTCGTCGATATGAACCCAACGCAACTTGAGCAGGCTCAAACAAACACAGTATGTGAAATATATCGTGATTTGTTTGTTTTGCCAAACAGACAAAATTTGATGATTGTGCAGTTTGTTCTATGCTAATGTGGCAGATGACTGTACATGTCGTACGACCATACAATGATGTGCATGTACAGTGGCATGTTGATTGGGTTGACAGGTGGACGAATTGTTGGTTGACACATGTCCATTATCTGGGCGAATAACATGGTGCCACATGGCCCAGTCTTGGGCTACCATGTGGCACCCCTCCATTTGTTGTCTGGGAAAAATTTTATGGGCTCCCGGGGAGTCGAACCCGTGACCTCCATTCCGGGCGAGCGTTTTGGCACGCTGGACTACCAACCCGCCCACGGTAGAACTTAATATGTAATGTGCAAATTTAATATTTACACTGCAATGTGGAATCCGTTGGTGGAGAATAGGGTTGGGGCTAGGCCCCAGCCCCCGGGGCACTTCATACAACCTTACCATGTGACTGTTGGCACGGGATTTTGTTTGGCGCTCAGAGTTTCTATGTGTACAACCCCCGGTTTTTACCACTACCATATGACCTGGACTCAAACCTTAGCGCGGTTATGGGGATAGCGCCCAGTCGATCGGGTTAGCCCGCGAACCAAGGGCATGACCAAGCGCTAGGAACCAGGCACTAGCTACTATTGAAGGCGCGTGGATGTATAGGTGGCGGCCATATGGCCAAGCCACATGACCAGGGGTCGATGGTTAAGGGGGGCAGCAAGCCAACGCTAGCCCATGGACACCTAGAGGTCTCCCATATGACCAAGGGCCCACATGAAGGGGGTTGCGCCCTATTTTTTTCCAAATATTGGTTTTTCAACTTTATTATAATATTTTTAATTGATTTTTCAGCCAGATTTGAGAGATTTTGGCCATTATTAGAGGATCTGGAGTTCTTTTTGAGGTCATATCTTGGGGGGGGGTGTTGGGAGTTTGTTACCCACTTCAAGCCTATATAAACCAGAGGTTCTTGACAGCCTTGGAAGAGGTTCAGAACAGGAAAATGTTGAAGAATTGAAAAGCCAAATCCATTTTTATGCAGGGAAGCCATTGAGGAGAGAAACTTTGCGGGCCATTTCTGGGAGCTTCGTTCATTTGTTTTCAGTGTTGTCGGTTTTGTTGGGTTCTTGAGATCTAGCAGAACATAGTTAGATCAATTTGTAATTTGTTTGGCACTTTTATGATATAATTTTGAAGCTTTGAACATAAATAAGAAATCCTCACCCACTGAGACAAAGGCCCAGAGACGTAGGCGAGATTGCCAAACTCCATTAACAATTTTGATGTTATGGTTTGTTGTTTCTTTGTGCTTATTTCCAGATTTGTATATTATATTATGGTTGCTATGTTACATCATTAATTCTTCCTCTTTCATCAAATTCCTAAATGGTTAATTAACTCATGTTTTAAGAACTCAACCATAGTCTTTAAAAGATCTTTTCGGATCAAGTGGTATCAGAGCTGGTTGAAAGTTGGTTTTTGAGTTTGCATGATTACTAGGGAAAGGATGAATTGTGGTGAAGGCGAGCTTGTTGAAGAGAATCTTGATATTGGATCAAGAAAGAGAACTTCTCAAAGTGAGAAGATGGCATCGGAAGAGGGACTTTCTCATGAGGAGAAAGAGTTTCGAAAAAATTTCTTTGCCATGTCGGAGATGATGAAGGTTCTATATGAGGATTACTTGGAACGGAAGAGACAAATTCTAGGTGAATCTTCAAAAGTCAAAAGTGAAGAAGGAGAGGATCCTCCTCAAACTCCTCCTTCACCTCCTTCTTCTCCATCAACTTCTTCTTCTTCTTCAAGTTCAAGTTCCAAATCCACCGCAAGAAAACATTCCCATAAACATAAACAAGAAATGTCTTTACTTAAGCTTGATGTGAAATTTGAATTACCTATGTATGATGGTGAAGTCAATGTAGAGAGGCTTGATAACTGGGTCAGACAGATGGAGGTTTATTGTAGTGTGCAACAAATCAAGGATGAGGCAACTCAAATCAAGTTGGCATCGCTTAGACTTCCAGGCAAAACACTCATCTGGTAGCAAAGCAAGTTGAAAAATGTCACGCAACAACTTTGTAATGTATTTCCATCATGGAAAGTTTTTATTTCTGCACTTAGAAAGCAATTCTATCCTTTGGGTTATAAAGAGAAGGCTTTAATTGAACGACAAGGTCCTAAACTAAGAAAGGGACAAACAATGCAATAATACACAAATGGATTTCGTAAGATGGCATTAATGTTAGACATTCCATTACATACCCGACAAACTCTTATGAAGTATATAGGAGGTTTAACTGCACATATTCGTAACACTGTATTTATGTTTGGACTTACTTATCTTGATGAGGTTTATGTTCAAGCAACATACATTGAGGCAGGGAAAACAAGAGTTGGTGTATCAGGGGAATTGTCTTCAAGAAAAGAGGACAAAAGGAAGTGGAATGGAAAGAAAGGAAGAGAAGCTCTCTTGCAAGCATTGCAAGAAAGAAGGGCATGATGAGGACCATTGTTGGCAATTGCATCCCGAGAAGAGACCAAAGTGGTTCAAAGAGAGGGAAGGGAGGCAAACGGTTGCAGCAACAACACGACCAACAGACTTGGGATCAGATTCAAGTGATGAATCTAAAATCTCAACGGTTGGTTTGACATGTAAACTTGGTGATGGATATGTTTCTAGAAGTAAATTGTTTCACATAAGGGTCATAATGAGACATACTATGGTCGACACATTGAATGATAGTGGATCTCAATCTAAATTGGTTTCAGAGGAATTGGTTAAACAATTGGGATTAAACACTCAGATGCATCATAAGCCTTACTCACTTAAATGGATAAGCAACAACCATAAATTGCACATAACAAAGCAATGCACATTAAAGTTTGCAATTTCATCTAAGTTTGTGGATGAGGTAACATGTGATGTGGTGCCACTCAATGAATGTGGAATGGTCTTAGGTAATCCTTATTTGTATGATCGCAAAGCGATCTTCTACAGGGAACATAATCAATATCACTTATTCAAAGAAAGCAAGGAATATGTTGTAGATGCTCATCAATTAAAAGCAAATCAATCTCTTAAAAAAATGGAACAATTAAGAAAGGAAACTCATGCAAGAAACACACCTATAATTGTTCCAAATCAAGTAATTGATCTTAAGCAAGAACATGAGATGATTGTAGAATGGAAGTTCAATCATACTTTGCTTCAAGATAAGCTAATGTCGTGCAAGTACTACAAACATATAGGCTCATTTACAGTCATATTTCTGATGTTATCATTAGTAATGTTGTTAACATGTATGATAGTGGCTTCAGTAAGATGTGATAGAGTACAAGTGGTTAACAATATGTTGTTAGTTATCATGGTTGTTTTACAGTTGATTTTGATGAGACAGGTGCACAGGACAGAGTTTAAAGACAGAGAACCAGTGGGATGGCCTATCCTGCAATTGATGACTGGTTAGTATCCTTTTGCAGGACCAAAAGGTCTTTAGTGGGGAGGCATGATCTAGAATGGATCTAGGAACCAAAATGAGTCCAGGAAGGCCTAAAAATCAAAGTGCTCAGAATGGCTTCAAAACAGACGTGTGTGTAGGCCTCGTCGATACGAACCCAACACAACTTGAACGGGCTCAAATGGACATCGTATGCAAAATATATCGCGATCTGTTCATTTTGCCAAACAGACAAAATTTGATGACTGTGCAGTCCGTACAGTGCTGACATGGCAACTGAATGTACATGTCATACGACCGTACAGTGACGTGGAAGGTATAGTGGCATGCTGACTGGGTTGACAGGTTGACCAATTTTTGGTTGACACGTGTACATTATCTGGGCGAATAGCATGGTGCCACGTGGCCCAGTCTTGGGCTGCCATGTGGCACCCCCTCCATTGGTTGTTTGGCCAAAATTTTATGGGCTCCCGGGGAGTCAAACTTGTGACCTCCGATCTAGGCGAGTGTTTTGGCTGGGCCAGGCTACCAGCCCGCCCACAGTAGAACTTAATATGTAATGTGAAAATTTAATATTTAAACTTCAATGTGGAATCCATCGGTGAAGAATAGGGTTGGGGCTAGGCCCCAGCCCCCGACGCACTTCATACGACCTTACCATGTGACTGTTGGCACGAGAGTTTGTTTGGCGCTCAGAGTTTCTATGTGTGTAGCCCCCAGTTTTTACCACTACCATATGACCCGGACTCAAACCTTAGCGTGGTTATGAGGATATCGCCCGGTCGGCCGGGCTAGCCCGCCAACCAACGACGTGACCAGGCGCTAGGAACTAGGGGCTAGTTACTGTTGAAGGTGCGTGGAGGTATAGGTGGTGGACATATGGCCAAGCCACATAACCAGGGGTCGACGATTAAGGGGGCCAGCAAGCCAGCGCTAGCTCATGGACACCTGGAGGGCGCCCATATGACCAAGGGCCTGCGTGAAGGGGGTTGCACCCTATTATTTTCCAAATATGGGTTTTTCAACTTTATTATAGGATTTTTAATTGAATTTTTAGCCAAATTTGAGAGATTTTGACCATTATTGGAGGATCTGGAGCTCTTTTTTAGGCCAGATCTTGGGGGGAAGTTGGGATTTTTTTAGCCAATTCAAGCCTATATAAACCATAGGTTCTTGGCAGCCTTGGAAGAGGTTCAAAACATAAAAATGTTGAAGAATTGAAAAGCCAAAGCCATTTTTATGCAGGGAAGTCATTGAGGAGAACAACTTTGCGGGCCATTTATGGGAGCTTCGTTCATCCGTTTTCAGTGCCATCAGTTTTGTTGGGTTCTTGAGATCTAGCAAAACACAACTAGATTAGTTTGTAATCCATTTGACACTTTTATGATGTACTTTTTAAGCTTTGAACAGAAATAATAAAGCCTCACCCATTGAGACAAAGGCCCATAGATGTAGGCGAGATTACCGAACTCCATAAAAATTGTGTTGTTATGTTTTGTTGTTTCTTTGTGCTTATTTCTAGATCTGTATATTACATTATGGCTGCTATGTTACATCATTAATTCTTCCTCTTTCATCAAATTCCTAAATGGTTAATTAACTCATGTTTTAAGAACTCAACCATAGTCTTTAAAAGATCTTTTCAGATCAAACTTGAACCAACATCATGAGGTGAATGGCCTATGAAAGGAAAGTAAAATTGCAATATCATGTAGAATTAAGTCAAATATTGATTAATGATTTGGATGTATAGTAGAATGTGTTATTTTGGCGTTTTGATTGAGGACTTGTATCAAAAAATAAATGTCGATTTTTATTTCTTCATGTTACTTGTATTGTTACAATTCTACACGTGATTCCATGGGTTGAATATTTGTGTGGTTACCATGTTAAACACCCTAGTTTGTTGCTTTGGTTAAGGGCCCATATCCATGGGTAAGTCTAGTTCACCAATGGAGCTCATTCTCACTGGGAAACTTCCAAGGACTAATGTTGCTTGAAATCTCACTGATACTGTCTTACTGGAGCTTCAATGCCTTCACTTCCCATTTCCTTCATTTGAGTCAAAATCATAATATCAATTTCATTACGGTTAAAAAATTTGGTCTCTCCATCTTGAATCTAGACTTGAATATAAGGCTTCCCATCTTTGTTCACAATCTTATATGGTGCCATTTTCATATCCCTTTGAACCTCTATGTCTTCAAAACTATATGAATCAAACTTTATATTTAATTGCTATCATCAATTGAAATTTGTACAAGGTAGGATTCAAATCCAAATCTAGCCCCAACCAACCCATTGCTCTACCACATTGCTAACATGTCTATTTCATCATTGGCACCCTTGTGGGTTAAATATCAAGGTGTGGATTGGTTATTTCTCCAACACAAGTTGATTTAATCGATAGCACTAAAGATAATTATCTAAAGAATGGTAAAATCAATACTTAATCTCTCCTAATGAATCTCTTGACATCAAAGATAGTTCATCCAGACTTTTCTACAACCTTTCTTTGGGCAACTTAGCCAATCAACCTCCCATTACTTGTGAAGTTAAAGATAGCCTTCATTGTGCTACACTTACATATTGTTATTTTGTAGTTTATAAGAATTCAATTTGTAATGTGGGAATGCAAGGTTTCTTGGATGTTACTTGTTTGTTATGTCTTGATAAGAAGCCTTCGAAGCAAGAACCAAGATTGCTTCAATACAATGAACCTATGAACACCAAATATCCATTAATCTAGTGAACATTGTTCATTTGGAAAAAAAAATCTACATATTAACCCATGCTATTACTAATGCATGGGGCATCAAGTTTTAGGAACTAAGAATCCCCGTACTCTATGCATCATAACCAATCCTTAAAATAGGGTTTTACTCTGTCGGTGTTAATATTGAAACCTTCTAATAAATCAAGGTTTGGTGTATATGAGCATTTTTGTCGAATTTTCTCCTTCGTATAAAAACTTGCCACGTGTCGCCTTGTTGTTTTTCTATCGTCCTCATTATTGTTTTCCTTGACATTATTTCATGTCAAAATTTGAACAATATGCATAGAGAAAGTCATTCGAATGCACACACACACACACACTCCGTGGATAGCTTAAGCCTTAAAACTCTTCACACTCATTCATCTTGGCATAATACTTTGTGATTACCAACACTAAGTACCTAGAATCTTGAAGTGATAAGTTCATGCCTTGATCCAAAATGGATCTAGAAAGACCTAAAAATAAAAGTTCTCGGAATCGGACAAAACCAATGCCATTGTGTAGGGTTCGTCGTGCCGATTTAGGCCATATATTTGTTTCCAAAAATGGACACTGTATGCGGAAGTTATCGCGATCTGAAGTTCAGGTCAAACAGGGAAAAATTAAAAGTCAAAGTCAACTGATGACATCAACAGTACGGATGATGATGTCAGCAATGACGTGGAAGATGATTTCAATAGTGACGTGGAAAGTGATGTCAACATGTTGACGTGGTAGTGTCAGGAGTTGACATGTGGCAGGTGTTTTTGGCGTTTTCAGGTGTTGATGTGGCGATGACGTGGACTGTACGAAATTACACATGGAAGACCATACAATGACATGGCATCCTATACGGATGACACATGATAGTTTGTACGATGATGCAACATTCATACGGATGACATGTGGCAGCTGACTGGGTAGGCTGACATGGTCGTACAGATGACACGTAGCATATGACTATGTAGAGTGATGTGGCTCAAGCCAATGACGGTGTGACACGTGGCCCAATGAGGAGGCACCACTTGGCCCCTTCTAGAAGGTCAAAGAAATTTGGTGGTTCCACCAAATCTGGCGGTTACCACCAAATCTGGCAGAATCTCGCTAAATCTAGCTAATTGTCACTAAATCTGGCTAATTGTCGCTAAATCTAGCTAACTGTTGCTAAATTTGGTGGAGTCTGGCTTATTTAGCAGAGCACAAAAATCAAGAAAAATGGAGTTTTTTGTCGTGCAGTTCGAGATTGTGTGGACTGTACGGATCTAACAGGGCACGACATTGGGATTCGTGGAGAGGGGAGGTTCTAAGGGACTGTTCAGAAGTAGGTCGACTTTATACTCAAAAGTTGCATAATTTCAAGGGGAGTCTGAATATGGATTTTGTTTCTGCATCTGAGTAGCCGAATAGAAAAGTTCCTCTAGAGCCCAAGATGTCGAGCCAAGCATAGCCGAATTCATACTCAAAAGTCTCAAAATTTCTTGTTCCAGCCAATGGTGATGTTTGTCTTTGTCCAAAAGTTGCAGATCTGAAAGGTGGTTTCAAGAGCTATTATGTAAGCCTTTCTTTTGTATTTTTAAAGCATTGAAGATTAATAAGAAGCCTTCCCCACTGAGACAAAGGCCCAAAGACGTAGGCAAACTTATGTTGAACTTCGTTATCAATCTTGGTGTTATGGTTTTGTTGTTTTTACTTCTTATATGGTTGAAACTTCTTTCATTAAGCTTCTTATCTTAATTCCTAAATGGTAAATCAACTCATGCATAAACTTAACCATAATCTTTAAAAGATCAATTATGGATCAAGTGGTATCAGAGCAGGTTGACAGTTGGTTGTTTGAGTTTGCATGATTACCAGGGAAAAGGTAAGTCATGGTGAAGGCGAGCTTGTAGAAGGAGATCCAGATATTGGATCAAGAAAGAGGACATCTCAAAGTGAGAAGATGTCATCGGAAGAAGGACTTTCTCAAAATGAAAGAGAATTTCAAAGAACTTTCTTTTCCATGTCGGAGATGGTAAAAGTGTTGTATGATGATTACTTGGAACGGAAGAGACCGGTTCAAGGGGAATCTTCAAAGAAATACAAAAGTGAAGAAGGAGAGGATCCTCCAAAATTTCCTCCTTCACCTCCATCATCTTCTTCTTCTTCAAGTACAAGTTTAAATTCTACTACAAGAAAACATTCTCATAAACATAAACCTGATATGCCATTACTTAAACTTGATGTGAAATTTGTTTTGCCTATGTATGATGGCGAAGTTAATGATGAGAAACTTGATAACTGGGTTGGACAGATGGAGGTATATTGTAATGTGTGGCAAATCAAAGATGAGGAAACCAAAATCAGTTTGTCATTGCTTCTTCTTGAAGGCACAACTCTCATCTGGTGGAAAAGTAAAATGCAACATGGAACTCAACAATTTGGTAATATTTTTCCATCTTGGCATGAACACACTTAGAAAACCGTTCTATCCATTAGGGTATAAGGAAAAGGCTTTAATTGAATGGCAAAGTCATAAGTTAAGGAAAGGAAAGTCAGTGCAAGAATACACAGATGAGTTTCGTAAGATGGCTTTGATATTAGATGTTCCATTGACTACACAAGAAAATCTTATGAAGTATATAGGAGGTTTGCATGATTTTATTCGTAATACTGTATTTATGTTTGGACCTACTAATATTGATGAGGTTTATGTTCAAGCAATGTATATTGAAGCAGTGAAAACTAGAGTTGGTGTATAAGGGGAATCATCTTCAAAGAAGGATGGCAAAGGAAAAGGGAATGGGAAGAAAGCAAATTCAGCGACAGTAAAGGAAGAGAATCTCTCTTGCAAGCATTGCAAGAAAGAAGGGTAGGATGATGAGCATTGATGGCAATTGCACCCAGAGAAAAGACCAAAGTGGTTCAAAGAAAGGAAAGGGAGGCAAAAAGTTGCAACAACAACACGACTAACAGACTTGGGGTCAGATTTAGGTGATGAGTCTAAGATTATAGCAGTTGGTTTGACATGTAAAATTGGTGATGGCTTTGATTCAAGAATTAAATTGTATCATATAAGGGTCATTATGAAACATACCAAGATCAACAAAGTGATAGATAACAGATCTCAATCTAACTTAATTTTAGAAGAAGTGGTTAAGTTACATCACAAGCCCTATTCACTAAATTGGATAAGCAAAAATCACAAATTTCCCATAACAAAGCAATGTATCATAAAGTTTTCAATTACATCTAAGTGTGTGGATGAAGTAATATGTGATGTGGTGCCACTAGAAACATGTGGAATGGTCTTAGGCAACCCTTATTTATATGATCGCAAAGCAATCTTCTACAGGGAACATAATCAATATCACTTAACTAAAGAAGGCAATGAATATGTTGTACATGCTCATCACATAAAAGCAAATCAATCTCTTCTAACAATGGAACAATTAAAGAAGGCAACTTATGCAAGAAATACACCTATAATTGTGCCAAGTAAAACAATTGATCTTAAGCATGAACATGAGATGGTTGTAGAATGGAAGTTCAATCATACTTTGCTTCAAGATAAGTTAATGTCGTGCAAGACAATCAAACGTATTGGTTCATTTTCAGTCATATTTTTTTATGTTATCACTGCTAATGTTTTCTACATGGATGGTAGTGAATTAAGTAAGATGTGAACGAGTTCAAATGGCTAACAATATGCTTTCAATTGTCATGGTTATTATGCAAATGATTATGATGCGACAGGTGCACAGGACAGAGTTTAAAGACAAAGGACAAGTGGGGAGTCCTATCTCGCACTTGATGATTGGTTAATACCCTTTTGGAGGACCAAAAGGTCTTAGTGGGGAGGAATGATCCAAAATGGATCCAGAAAGGCCTAAAAATCAAAGTTCTCGAAATTGGATGAAACCAATGCCATTGCGTAAGGCTCATCGTGCCAATTCCGACCATATATATATTTTTTTCCAAAAATGGACACCTTATGTGGAAGTTATCGCGATCTGAAGTTCAGGTCAAACATGGAAAAAGTCAAAGTCAACATGTTAAAGTCAACTGATGACGTCAGTAGTGACGTGGTAGATGACATCAGTATTGATGTGGTCGATGACGTCAACAACGATGTGGAAGTGACGTGGTAGTTGACATCAACGTGCTGACATGGAAACACTAGGCGCTGACACGTGGGAGGCGTTTTTGGCATTTTTGGGTGCTAATGTGGCAATGATATGGACTATACAGACTGACACGTGGAAGTCTATACGATGACGTGGCAGCCCATATAAATGACATGTGGCAGTCTGTACGATGACATGACAATCGTATGCATGACACATGGCAGTTGATTGGGCAGGGTGATGTGGCCGTACAGATGACACGTTGCAAATGACTGTGCAGGGTGGCGTGCCTCGAGCCAATGGAGAGGTGACATGTGGCCCAATGAGGAGGTGCCACATAGCACCTTCTAGAAGGTCAAAGAAATTTGGCGGTTCCGCCAAATCTAGTGGAGATCCTTAAAATATGGTGGAATCTCGCTAAATTTGGCTAACTGTCGCTAAATTTGGCGGAGTCTGGCTTATTTACCCGGGCACGAAAATCAAGAAAATGGGAGTTTTTTGGCACGTAGTTCGAGACTGTATAGATCTGACAGAGCGCAACATTGGGATTCATGCCGAGGGACTGTTTAGAAGCAGGTCGACTTTATACTCAAAAGTTGCAGAATTTTGAGGGGAGTCTGAATATGGCTTATGTTTCTGCATTCGAGTAGCCGAATTTAAAATTCCCTCCAGAGCCCAAGATGTTGAGCTAAGCATAGCCGACTTCATACTCAAAAGTCTCAGAATTTCTTGTTCCAACCAATGGTGATGTTTGTTTCTGTCTAGAAGTTGCAGATATAAAAGATGGTTTCAGGAGCTGTTATGTAAGCCTTTCTTTTGTATTATTAAAGAATAGAAGATTAATAAGAAGCCTTCCCCACTGAGACAAAGGCCTAGAGACGTAGGCAAACTTGTGCCGAAATCTGTTATCAGTCTTGGTGTTATGGTTTTGCTATTTTTACTTCTTATATGGCTGCAACTTCTTTCATTAAGCTTCTTCTCTTAATTCCTAAATAGTAAATCAACTCATGCATAAACTTAACCATAGTTTTTAAAAGATCAATTACGGATCATGCCTAGAACCTTACAAATGTGCAATGTTTCAGGCAAAAATATGCCACTTTAGGATTCTAGGCAAGTTGTAATGGCATTTCTGAGGGGTGCTTAGCACTCCTCCTTTGCAACATTCCTTACTTCTTTCTCATACTATCTCATTTCAATCCAAAGCTTAAGCGAATATAAGGATCCAACCATGCCAAATAAGTTATATTTTTTCATCCATGTAGAAGTTGTATGACATTCCAACATCTCGTTAACCATGTAGCATTAAATTCTATGACATATGGAAGTCTTAGATACATAATTCATAGAAAATGAAGGAAGGATAGATGGTAGCCTTAGATATGTCATTAACATAGGATGAAAGATTGTAGAGTAGGCTTCAAATTTGAAACATTCCATGCACGTTTAACCCTCTTCCACCCTTCATAAAAAGGAATTAAAGGTTTTTCCATAAAAAACATTTTTTTTTTACAAAAACCCTTGAAGAATGAAATGACATCAATTTTCTAACTTTGTAAATAAAGGTTATTTCAATATTTACTAGTCAATACTAAATTTTGACTTTTTTTGGAAAATTGGAGTCAAAACCAAACATAGAAGGCAAAGTCTTTTATGATTTCAAAAACATTAATAAATGTTTAATTTTTATTATTAGTAAATTTTAAAATTGTACCATGTAATGCTTTCAATAATTAGTGCGACGATCTTGGATGGGACACAGTGCTAATCAATTGCCAAATGGTAATTACAAATGCATTTCATAATGGTACTTACCACTAGTAAGTGGCAGTGTTGGTAAATGGTAATGAATGAAGGATAGATGGTAGCCTTAGATATGTCATTAACAAAGGATGAAATATTGTAGAGTAGGCTTCAATCTGAAAATTTCCATGCACATCTAAGCCTCTTCCACCCTTTATAGAAAGGCATTAAAGTTTTTGTCATCCAAAAGAAACTTAATTTTACAAATAACCTTTGAAGAATGAAGTGACATCCATTTTCTAACTTTGTAAATAAAATGTTATTCCAATATTTATTCATCGATATTTAATATTGAAAATTATTGAAAAATTGAAGTGGAAATCAAACCTACAAGGCAACATCTTTTATGTTTTCAAAATCATTAATAAATATTAAATATTTATGATTTCGAAATCATTAATAAATATTAAATATTTATGATTTCAAAATCATTAATAAATATCAAATTTTTATTCTTAGTAATTTTTTAAATTGTATACCACATAATGCTTTCAATGATTAATGTGACGGGATCTTGGACAAGACACATGCTAAATTTTGTAGTGGATTATAGTGCTAGTCAGTGGGCTTTAAGTGGTAATCATAAATGCATTTGGTAATGACACTTACCACTGGTAAGTGGTAGTGTTGGTAAATGGTAATGTGATAATAAATGTTGTATCTTTCGAGATTACTAACCGATTGAAGGTTATATTTTATTTAAAAGTTTTCCATTCAAGTAATTTGTACATACACTAGGCCCAAAGGGGTTGGATCCAATGGTGAAAAGCAAGGAGTTTTTCACCATTGGGAAAGGTTCAATTCCCGTGAGGGCCTAACTTGGAGCCATGGGGGCACCTTGAGGTAGTGGTCGAATGTGTAGTTGCACCCAGAGATGTTATATTAAATAATATTGTGACCCGTGCACACATAAGTGGATGAAATCCCACCCTCATGTCCTCCAAATTTCTAATCCCCTGGGGGGGCATCTATTGGAAAGTGTCGTGATATGAAGTTCCATGAGGTTTCGAGTTCAACTCCCCTTGACTAAACTTGTGTGTAGCACGTGGGGCAGCGTGGGAACACCTGGAGGTTATAGTGGTAGCAGTTGGATAACACAACCACGTGTAACGCGAGTACGTGCCCAACTAATTGTCGATTCCGCCAACCATAAAAAAATAAAAATAAATGTATATACATTGGTAATTGGTACCATTAACAAATGTCATAGGTTAGTTTCTACCTATATCTTATGATGTTTCTTTGTGAGGATTCTAGTAACACAACCAAGTGTGTCTTCGAGTTCATCATATACATATTCCTACACCAGTTATTCTAATCATGATTTGTATTCAAACCCAAATTCAAACCCATATTGTGTAACATAACCCTTAACTTGTTTCTGGTATATCATTAATCCCAATGTGCATTATTGTAATCCATGGCTATTTGGCATTATAGTGATTGTAAATCAAACCCAACTCAAGAATAAAGAGCATATGCCATAATTATAGTTATCAAGAACCAATATATAGGTTGTAACTCATTATTATTTACTTTTAGTCTATCATGAGCCACAATCCATGTTCAACAAACTATTTATGTACAAGCTACTCGTAGCGTGAGTGATAGATTTTTGAAGTTCTTGTTTTATTCTACTGAAACGGTCACGAATGTAATGTAAATGTCTATTTATTTATTGAATTATTGTGATATCCTTTAACACTCCATTCCACTAACCATAAATTCCAGTATTGCATTCACCGAGAAGCAACGTGTCGGCGTCTTCCAATGGTGGTTTAAAGATTGTTTACCTTGGCATTTTGTGTTTACTAGAGGATAAGATTTCTAGTTTGATGAATGTTCTTGTTCTTTGTTAGAAGATTCTATAGAGATTTCCCGAACATGCCATGGCACATATCTTATGTATTTGCAGATTTAAATAAAGAATGCTTGATCTGGTAATTTCCCTACTCTGACGGATGTAAGCCTGGGATACTAATTGACCACTGATGAAGGGAGGACAAATGACAATTTTAGATATGTGATTGATAGATGAAAGATGGAAGCCTTGATAGGCTATGGACAGA